>APFE030333727.1:31739-60564 GCA_000404065.3 Pinus taeda
ACTTGCTTGGCTGCCCTTGTGCTCATTGATTTGGTGGCCTTTGAACTTCGAGCTGATGGTGGAGAATTCGAGGTAAGGACCCATAAATGAGGGGACACCTTCCTACAAATCCTCTAGCTTGTTCTCCCACGAATTTGGCTGCCAAGTGCTCATTAAGACCTTCAATTTTGTCTCCAAGTTGACCAACAAGGCTACACAAAGCACCCATTAGACTTGTTGGCATAATGACTAACCAAATTCACTCTATTAACATAAAAATAATCAAAAACATGCAATAAACAAATGAGAATGGTGGACTAAGCCAAATTAGGAAGTTGAATGAGCCCAAATAATTGTACATTTTTGGGGCTCATCACTAGCGTTTGTTCCCTACCAAGTTTATAGAGCCAAAGGGGGTAATAGGAGACTTGGGCATTCTGAAGATCACGTTAAAGGCTGACATGAAGCCGATTAAGAAAAGACCTTACCATCTCAATTTGAAGTATAAGGAGAAGGTCCGCTTAAAGCTAGATAAGATGCTTGTGGGAGGCATCATTGAGCCCGTAGAAGAATCTAATTGGGTAAGCCAAATGTTGGTACAATAAAAGAAGAAAAAGGATGAAATAAGGATATGCATAGATCTTAGGAAGGTGAATGATGCTTGCATACATGATCCCTTCCCGACTCCATTCACTGATGAGGTATTGAATAATGTAAGTGGCGACGAAGCATAATCCTTCACAGATGGGTTCTTTGGGTACCATCAAATCAAAATTGTGACTAATGATAGAAGTGAGAGGAGCTTCGTGACTGAGTGAGGATGTTTTCAGTACATTGTAATTCCTTCTGGATTGAAGAATTTGCCTACAATTCTTTTGCACGTAATCATTACTGCACTCAAAGAATTCATTCATAATTTTACGGAGGTGTACTTTGATGACTAGACTATGTTTGGGTTGGTAAAGGGCCATGTAGCAAGTTTGCGCTTAATGGTAGATACTTGTCGAAGGTACCAGATTGTGATAAATATGAAGAAATGTTTGTTTTATGTTCCCTTTGGGATCCTGCTGGGCCATGTGGTTTGTATATAGGGACTGATGGTAGATCCCGAGAAGATCATAGTGATACTTAACTTGGAGGCACCAAGGAGTGTAAAACAGTTGCACGAAACCTTAGGACATAATGAGTATTACAGGAAATTTATTAAGGGATGTGCCAAGATCACTATGCCTATGGAGAAGTTGTTGAAAAAGGATGTCACATTCTGTTGGAACGAGGACTGTCAAAAGAGCCTACTTGTATTGAAAGGAAAAATGGTTAATGTTCTGATTTTAGTCTTCCCCGATTGGAAGAAGGAGTTTCATGTACATGTAGATGCGTCATGTATAGCACTGGGAGCAGTACTGACATAGGCTGGCAGAGGATAGTTGAACCATCCTATAGAATTCACAAGCAGGAAGTTATCCAAGGCTCAGAAGAAATATTCCACCACTAAGCGTGAAGGATTAGCCATGGTATACACACTCCAGATGTTTAGACACTATTTGTTGTGTGGACATTTTAAGATGTTTACGAATCATTTTGCGTTGAAGTACCTGGTCAATAAGCCTATGTTGGGGGGGAGAATCTATAGGTGGTTGCTATTATTCGAGGAGTATGATTTTGAAATTACTATGAAGCCTGGACAACTGAACACAGAACCAGACCATCTATCATGCATCAAAACAAAGGAAGAGCCCACTAATTTGGTGGAGGCATTGCTTGACATGCAACTATTGGTAATACACATCTTAGGTGATCATCTTGAAGACATCATACACTTCCTAATGATAGGAACTACCCCGGAAGGTTACACCATCCAACAGAAGATGGAGTTAGTGGTGCGCGTGGCAGACCTTTCTGTCATTACCGGGAATCTATACAAAATTGGGTCTAATGAAGTATTATGATGATATGTACAATAGTTTGGAAGGTGCAGTATCCTTGCTGATGCTCATGGGGGCGCTGCAGGAGGCCATTATGTAGGAAGAGCGATCACTCAGAAGATTCTATGCGTAGGGTTGCGGTGGCCAACCCTCCATCAGGATTGAAAAAATTACTATAAGATGTGTGATGTTTCTGAAAGGACTGGCAGGCCATTGTAGAGGTATGAGATACGTCTAAGTCCACAAATTACATTACAACCTTTTGAGAAATGGGCAATAGATTTTGTGGGAACCATTCAGCCCCAAGGGAAGAAGATGGGAGCATGATACAATATCACCATGACTGAGTATTTAACTCAATGAGTGGAGGCACAGCCTCTGGAGTACTACACAACTGCGACTAGTTGCAAAGTTCCTCTTTGAGTATTTATTGACATGATTTGGGTGTCCAAAGATTTTGATGAGTGATTGTGGTACACACTTTCTAAACGAAACAATTAGCATGATGATAAAGGAATTTCAGGTTTATCACCAGAAAATCATGCCTTGTCACCCATAGGCTAATGGGATGATCAAAATGTTCAATAAGGTGCTGCATAAGGTGTTGACCAAGTTTTACAATGGTCAGTGAAGTGATTGGGACCTACACATACCTGCAGTTCTATGGGCCTATCAGACGACATTCAAAAAGTTGACTCGATAGACACCATTTAGGCTTGTATATGACATTGACATAGTGATGCCCATGGAATAAATTGTGGCTAGTCTACACATAGTGGCGCTAATAGGTATGATGGACCATGGAGCCCTGGAAGAGAGGCTCGTGCATCTGGTTGATCTTGAGGAAGAAATATTTCTAACTGGATTTCACCAACAGGTTCGAAATCAACACGAAAAAGCATGGCATCATCAACAAACTAAGTTGCACACATTTAAGGTAAATGACATGGTTTCATTATATGACAATAAATTTGATAAATTTCCAAGGAAATTCAAAATGCACTAGTAAGGGTCCTATGTCATTAAGGATATTACTGACGGTGGAGCAGTTCAGTTGATTAAACTAAATGGAGATCCCTTCCCAAGAAAGGTGAATGGCAATCAATTGAAGCCATACACTGGTGATCTAGCCAGGTGACCATATGAGGATAGCATAGTCTTAGCACTCCAGGCAGCTGAAAGGAGGCGCAGGACTATAAACTACATTGCCCGAGTTGGGGAACTGCATGATTAGAGGATTGTGCGAAGCAATGAGATGTCACAAGGTTCATGACAGTGCGAAGCGAGCTAGACTACACAAGGAGAAATCGTGTAGGTCAGCTGGAAAGTGACTATTAAAGTCACTATTCATGATTTGACGATATAAATGCGGCCAAATGGACTGGGCGGTCGACATTTACATCAAACTTTATTGGTAAGATCCTTGGAAATCTACTGCCAATCTAGAATTAATGAACCAAATGTGCGGGGAACAGTTGGATTTGAATTCAAAATGCCCTATAAATTATAGGTGTTTTCCTAGTGAGAAACACTTGGTATTTTGAGAACTCAGTTGTTGATCTGTTAGGCACAGATGAACCGTGAGAACTTCAAAGCTTTACTAGCTAGTTCAGTATTTGAGACATTTCCAAAGGAGACACATGATTTTTTTCATAGCGTCATGTCAACGCCTATAGAAGTTATGGACACTGATGTAGTGACAGTTAAGGGAGCTATGCTGGAAGTTGTTGTGGAGAGAGAGGGAGCTTCCCTGGAGGTTGTGGAAGTATTAGGTGAAGTTCCAAAATCACCACAGACACTTAGATCGAAGTGAACTCCAAGAAAGGAGAGTGCGAAGGACAAAAACGGCAAGCAACTTACAATATCGGTGTGTGCGTCACCGAGAAGAAACCCACCAAAGGATAAGCCAACTACACAAGGAAATACCAAAGCCACTAAACTAGAGCTAGAGGAGGAAGAAATTGAAGACATCCTAATGGATGATGAAGACTTGGGGGTAGACATGGAGGAAGTTGAATTCCAGGGTGCTAACCCTGCCACTAAGTTGCTTGAGTACATCCCTCCGCGCAAGGGCAAGACCAAGCTGCCCAAAGACATTGACGAGAGCAATATCCCCTTGCAAAACCCTATGCTGCTAGACGAGATTGTCTTTGAAGGTACACGATTGGGGTAGGTTCCTCTATTAAAACTGGAGGATTGGCACTTAGATGACCATGAAAAGTTCCTGCACTTAGCGATAGAATAGCTAATGCACCACATTATTGACACAACCATCGTGATGACTGTAATGGAACCGTGGAAGTAGCTAAAAGGAGTAGACAAGGCAGGTTTGCTCAACATGCTATGTGCGTCGCACTACAATCACAACCTGATTACAGTATTGGTCATCAAGCAACCATTATTCTTGGTGCATGATGGGTGTCTATGGTTGGAGGAGCCAATTCCCATCACCACCAGATTTATCCATCGGATCGCACGACTGCCCTACATAGGAGAAAATATGGCCATAATGTTTGGCAGAAAAGGTGGCGAACAGGCCCTCGTGGAGGCCATGAAGGAGAAATTCAAGCTCGTGAAAAAGCCACAAGGCTACACCATGTCAAGTATTAGTGACCCTACAGTCAAGGTGGCCACGTTGATTTTGGCGGGGAAGGTTATGAGGAAGTGTCGCGCAGATGAAGTGTCAGCACCAGTCATTGCTCCTGCAACCCAATGCGCCGAAGGAGTCCAGTTCAGTTGGGTGCACTATCTTTGTGGTGAGTTCCTTGTGAACTGTCACGAGGAATTGGAGCTCAACAAGACCTTCCACTACACGTGGCTCTTGCTGTCTATTGTGCTGGTAGCCTGGGAGATGCCAGAAAACAGTCAATTCCCCTTGATCGAGTTGGGCCTACCAGAAGTAGCGAAGTACACTTCATTGTGGGAAACCAAGGATGCTCAGCACATCAAGGATAGCAATATCTTCTGGATCTTGATGGATATGAACATCCACATGGCTGTCAATCGCAAACCGTGGTTGTTGCCTACTGTGTTTTCCAACCTGCAAGGGTACGCGAAATTTAAGGAAGACTTTCACCATGTGTCAATTAAGATGCAGAAGGACCTTTTGCAGACATGGTATGACTTGCCTTACATGGAAATGGATGACGCAATTGATGAAGTACTTGATCATTGGCCAGTAGAGTGGCGCACTACCTCAGACTTGGTGGAAGGGGCAAGAATGTCTGCCACGTAACACAGATGGGAAGAGGCCAAGCTCAAGATGGTGCAACTGGTTGAGAAGAGGAAGAAGGAATCTGCTGACAAGGCCTAGGCAGAGTGCGATGCCACCCAATAGATGGAAAAGTAGATAGGTGAAATAGAGTGGGGCTCTAACGAAGGCGCAAGGTCGCCTTCGCCCAACATAAAGGAAGAAATGAACGAGCAAACTGAGCAACATGACATGAACCCGCAGGTGATGTCAGATCGCATCAAGCATGCAAGGGAACAAGAGAAAGGAGGGTCGAGGAATAAATCCAAAGCCACTAAGACATCGCTCAACCCAATCACCCTCATAGAGGGCGATTTACATGACATTGGAGACACAGTGTGAGATATCACCGTATAGGCACTACAACAGTTTGAACAGTAGTAACAACTAGTCTCAGGGGCCATCCAGACAAGTTTACAGGAACCAAAAATATGAAATCCTACTTGCTAGCTTGAACCCATTAAGGTATGCGACATTCTTATGAATTCTCACATTATGATCTTGCTCTCGGTGGATGACCATGGACTCCCTTTAACAACCCTTACTCAACCCTCTAACTCAACCTACTTTAACACTACAACGCTCATGGCCTCCTTGATCAAATGAGCTCCTTCTCACTTGATGTTCTTGACTTCATGCTAATTCCTCCTTAAATAGCTTTTCCTATCTAGGCTTCTTAGGAACCCTCTATAACTTATGAATTTTATCCACTTAGACCTTAAGAAATATTAATTTTACTTTTTAATTTTATTTTATATTTTATAGCCCATCATGGTTCCAAAACTCCTTTGTTTGGGTTCTTTACCCACAAAGACTTTTGTGACCATTCTCACACAAACCCATCTCACTAGGCCTTTGGAGTACCTTCCAAGTTACACAAATCAACAACATAGTCTAGTTATAGCAATCGTAACTTGTTCAAGCTCTTGTAGTGAAGTGAGGACATGGTTGGGTTTCCAAGTTGCAAATTAAGTAAGGTTAGTTGTGAGGGCATGATAGCCAGGGAGGGTCAGGGTGTGACAAGGAATGAGAAGGTGCACTAACACGTGCTGTACAATATCAATTCATGTTGAGGAGTGTTAGCAAGTGTTGAGGCATCACAAGGGAGAACTAGGTCAAAATGCATGGAAATGAGAAAATAAGAGTGTGTACCAAGGAGTGTCAGTGTACTCAAGTGTGCCAAGGATGAAGTGTGTTCGGAGAATTTCATGATAGGATTTGCAAGACTCAATCCTATGGTTGTGATAAGGGGCTCACTAAAGTAGTTCTAGACAAAGGGAAACTCTGTGCTTGGTGCAACACTATTTTTCCCTTAGCTATTATTTTTATATGACATGTGGCACATTTTGGCCAAATTCTCATGTTTTAAACTATTTTAGACATATGAATATTGTATGTTATTGTGTATAAGTTTTAGGGCACTCGACTTGTGTCAGCTTATGTCATGTGTGCCTTGTGCATTTTCTGGTTCTTGCAAACCCTTAGTTAGTTATCTATTGTTTATATGAACTAGACATACATGTGAAATATTGTATGTGTAAGATATGTTTCTTAGTTGTTTTATGGCCATGGCTAGATGTGATCGTTGTCTTGGTAAGTTCTTAAGTGGGACAATTTGAGCTTGGACATGAGTGGCCTAAGATGAGTTATATGAAGTTCTCAGGTGAACAAGGCATTATCTACTTGTAATAGGTGAAATAGGTCAACTTATTGCAGCTGAAGCAGACCAACGTCACATGAACTATTGTAGTGAGGATTAGATTAGGTTCCCAAGTCGTGAAAAAATTTAAGGCTAGTTGTGAGGTTGTGAGTCCCAAGGCATTCTAGAGAATGCTAACATGTCTTAGATAGTGAAAAGCATGTCAAATATGCTAAGATATGTCAAGTGCTAAGGCATGCCAAGATGTGCAAGCGCAACACAATATGTTCCAGAGGCTATCATGGAAAGAAAAGAAAGAAACAAGTTAAACTACAAGGAAATGAACACATAGGAGGGTTAATAAGTCATCAATTTACCTTTTCCAAGATGGTCATGATATGAACACCAACACTAGGTGCCAATAGGTGTCAAGTACCAACTGTTAGTGCATTCTAAGTGCCAAATATTCCTCTATTACTTCTCATTTACTTTCCAATAGTTGATCTCAAATAAATTTAATATTCAACCATGCTAAAGCATCCCAAGGCATCACAACAAATGCTAGACATGCTAATACTTGACAAGCACCAACACGTGCCAAGTGCCAATGTGTGTTAGGGAGTGATACACATATTATGATGTGGCAAGGCATGTTGAAGAGTGATAAGGTGTGGCAAACAGTGCTAATGCATGTTGAGGAGTGTTAGGGAGTGCCAGGGAAGCACAAGGGATCACTAGGTAAAAATGCATGGATGTGAATGAATATGACGGTGTTCAAGGGAGTGTTAATAAGTGCTAGCTGGCATGCCAAGGAGGGAGTGACAAGTTATGATAAGTACTGGTAAGGCATGCTAGGGAGTTCCACTATGTGTTAACATGTGCCAAATAGTGCCAAGGCATTCTAAGACATGACAAATGTTAAGGCATGCTAGGATGTGATGGGTGCCATGGTATGCCAATATGTGTCAAGGAGTGTCAAGGAAACATAAGGAAGAATCGAGCTAAAATGCAAGGAAATGAACACATAAGAGCTTAATAGGTCATGAATTTTTCTTTTTCAAAAAGGGAATGTTAGGGACACTAATAATAGTTTCAATACATGCCATGTGTCAATGTGTACCAGGCGTTATTGTATGTTAATGCATGCCAAAGTGTTTCAAGGCATGGTAGGGACTATAGTGCATGCCAAGATACGGTAAGAGAGTGTTGTGCTATGCTAGGGCCTGCTAACATGTGCTTGGGTGTCTTAGTCATTGGAATATGTTCTAGGCACAAAGATGTTCCAAATAATGTGAGGTTCCAAGGAATGTTACTGTGCACCAAAAAATGTTAAGATGTGCCAAGAGTATTGAGGAGTGTAGGGTCTCTTTTATTAATAAAATTTGCAGAGCTCGATTGTGTATTAAATAGTATAGTTCCTACAAACACTAATGGAACTTTATATAAAGGTAATTTTTTTATATAATAAACCTAATAGAAATTAATCATGCATTGACTCATATGAAAATTATATTTTCATTACTTGAGGGAAATGATACACACTAATTACTTCTTAAAAAATTGACTATCTCTAGCCATTATGGCCTTCGACACATAATGAAGAAGACTCTACAATAATGGTCTTAAATCATTATATTTTGACAAAAAATATAGTAGCTTGCACATTGCATCATCAAAAGCTCATTGGACTGATCAATGATGACAAACATTTTGTTATCATCACCAAAAGTAACCAAAAAGTGCATTAGTGAGCATCAATAAAACATCATCACTAAAAGTGTCACCAAAGAGATAATTAGTGATGGGCCTTTAACAACCCTCACCAAAAGTGTCATTAAAAATGGCTTTGGTGACAAACCCTAAAGGACCATCACTATATGCAACTACAACAACCTCTTTTGAAGGACTGTCACCATATGTGACATTGGTGACAAACCTTAAAGATCTGTCATAGGCATGACCCTCACCAATGACCTTTTTTGTTGTAGTGTTCTTGTTTTCCTTAAGTAATTTTCCTTATCTATTCTAACAGAGCCCTTATTGGAATTTACCAAGTTATATTTCATCCTTATGAGCATGGGTTCAGCTTTGCATATGTTCCTTTGAGGCTCTAACATAATGTGTCATTATTTGTATGTCACTCGAGGTACTTAAGGCTCTAAAGTTAAAAATGAAATCAGGTTTCTTAACTTTTTAAATGAATATAACATTGTGCTGCCACTCTTGTTTAAATTCTTATCATGTATAAGTTAGAAAAATAGACTTTGTGGTTGGCCATGTGACTTTGAGTTAATCGCCCATAACGGTTGATTTATTACTCCCTAGCAAATTTTGACAGTACAATGTATTTAATTTAACCGTTGAATGACTTTAGAGGCATACATGGCATATGCTCTTGGTTTTTTTTTAATTGGATTCCTTTGTCCACTTGTAAAAAAAAGGGTTAAGTTCTTTATGGTTGTAATCCATTTGTGAAGTTATCTGATATATGAGGAATTTATTGTTTCCATGTATACATTTTCTTTTCAATTTCAATTGACTACTAGATTATATTGTATTTACAGTAGATTTTGTCCTTGGAAAAGAAATGCTTATCAAACTCTAAGAAGTAATATGATTCATTTTGTTGATTTAACCTAATGTGGTTTTGGGTCTTACCTATTGTATTCTCTTTTTCTTTCCATATTTATAGAATTAGAGAATGGGCATCATATTCAGCTCTTGAAAATTTTCATCTTTATTTATATACCATCATAAAAGAATCAATTTATCATGGTTACATATGACACGACAAGGATTTATATTTAGGCACAGACCATACTAGGTCTTACATGTATAAATGCATAATTATTATTTAATTCTGGAAGCTTGGTGGGACCCATCTTTAGGCATTGCCATATACCTTCCATATCTATATATTCAAGAATTCAAGATTGTTCCAAGTTATTAGATAGATAACCATATTGTCCATTAGGACTTGGAACTAACCTAATTCAATCATATTATATTATCTTTGCCATTTCATAGTATCAAAATTAAATTCAAGCAATACACAATATAATAGGAAATAAAGGTATACAAAAAAACATTCCGAAACTTATTTCACTTATATGCTTTCCAGTAACTCAACTTGCTACAAAAATCACAGTGGCCAAAAAAAATTCTCCACCAAAATAATGAGAACCAGTACTATCTACGAGAACCCTCCTGAGCTAGTTTCACATCCAAAATAGTTTTGCTTGACAAAGACCAGATGAGGTCCAACCTAGGAAATTCACTGACCATACTAGGTCCAACCCTAGGACTTCAATAACCACATGAGGTTTAGTTTGAAATTCCATTGGCCAACCAACTCAAAAATTCCTTTTTGGCAACTTCCTCCCTCCCTCAACAATGTCTTGTTTGAGGGGATCAAGCTATATTTTTTCTTCTCTCTCTTGGGCCCCCTCCAAGAAGGCTCCAAGTTCATAAGGTTGCTTCAACCTTTTTCCCCTCTCACCCTCTTCTCTCCCTTTTCCCTGACTAAGATAATTTTCCTTTAGGGAGAGGAATCTCGGTAGGAAACCGCCTCTTTACATAACTATATTTAATTTTCTCAAATGTGAAACTCTGTTTCAACATCTCTTCCCACCATAATTTTCATGGATGAGTAGATGCAATATTTTATTAATGTAAAATTAGAAAATAAACATTTATGTTCATCACTTATTCATATCATACCTTTAGTACCCACATTCTGTGAAGAAACTTTATCAAAAGTAAATAGAATATTGACAATTTACTGAGGTATTATAAAATCTTTCCCAAAAATGTCTTGAAAAGAATTATCCTATGAGTCAAAATAACCCATTCATAATATCACCAAATATCAAAACCAAAATGTAAATAATATAACCTGAGAAGTATTCACCAATGCACCTATTTAATGAGGATTGCACAATACGCTAGTGTAAACAGGTAAAAATTTTGGGTAAAAGCAATAGAAATTTTGGTATGATTTTGAATAAAATTGGTGACTTTTTATAAAATCCAAGTTATAGTTGTCAAGTTTCAAAATTTTGGTTTCCCACTAGTTTTTGTTAGTGCTTAATCCATTTCAACAATTAAAAAAAAATTATTTAAACACTCCCACCATCAAACTTCTCCAAAAAAAAATCATCCAATTCCAATAAAAAATTAACCGTCAAAAAACATTATAAACTCATTAAACAATGCCTTACCAATATTTCCATGACATACTACCTCTTTTCAAACAGTCCATTGATAATATCACCAAATATGAAAGCCTGATTTTTGAAGGATGCTCAGCGAGGTTATATAATGCTTCATAAATGCCATGAGCACTATGCCACTAGCTGGTCACTCGTAGCCATCATTAAATTCCATGCTTACTTTTTTAAATAAATTTCCATGAATAGGAATACTTTCTATATAAAAATTAAATAACTATTTCATAAAATATATTTTAACTTGCAATTACTTTTTCCAAGTCTTTTTGGTAGATTTTAGTTTTTTTTTGTCAGCTAATGAAGGATCTTTGTTTTCTATTCATCCATATTGAAAATTGTACAAACATTTGGTGGCCTCAACCCGCCCTAAAGGGAAACCGGGTCTGTTGGCCACCTTAGGTCCTTATATGCCACCCAATAACAAAAAAGACTAAGTTTATACATCCAAGCCAAATATGCTTCACTATCCAAAAAGCTAATCTGATTTGCTATCGTTCCAGTCCATCTATAACAGAGCAAAAGAGCACTTGTTCTCAAAACAGTAACTAAGGAAACCATATACAGGAACATAAAGGATTGGTCTGCCATGGTCTCAGGCTTAATATCCTCCTCACTTGTCGTTGCTGCTATCTTCTACAGAAGTTGTTGAATTTCTTCTAGTTTACTGTCCTGCATCATCAAAGTTACTTGAAGGTTTTTCATCTCCCTCCTCAGGTTAGGAGTCCCCTAATCCACTTCAACCATCTCCATTGCTACTTGCTCCATTGCTTTAGCTAATAACCTCTTCACTACCCAATAGACATGAAGGGCCTGTTTGTATAGGTACAGAGGACCCCTTGTATTTCCTGGGTCAGGGATCAGGTTGCGCCAATCCTCCATCTTTGTCTCTGAATTGTCCTGCATGGCCCTGTTCTCTAATTCCTGAATTATTCTATGGATATCTGCATAAATCCCTTCATTGTATGCCCTCTCGTCCTGCTGCATCTGCTGTTTCATTGTTTTTTTACCCTTCCTCTGTCTTGTTGGTGACACAGCTTTGGAGTCTTGCCTGTCGGTTTGTCTTGTGCCCCTTCTACCCCTGCGTCCTCTTCTTCTGCTTGAGCTAGGTTGTCTACTCTTGTTGTTTGGCTTACTCCCCTGCCCGCTCTCAAAGGAGGTCTTCCTTTTCAAATCCTTGTTGTCGCATTCCCTCCCTTCCCTGTTCCAATCTAATTTTTCTTCCTGCTGCTCCTTTTCATGCATCTCGGCCAGTCCCTCTCTTCCTTTTTTAGATGCACCTTGATTTATTTGATCCCGGGGTCTCTCTTCCTTTCAGGCCCTTTGAATTTCTTCCTCTCATTGGCTCTGCTCTATGTCAACCCATGCCCTTTGCATGGCTCCATACTATCGCGTTTGCCTGTCTGTCTTATTCCCGTCACCTCCTACCCTTCTCATATCCACAGTCTTTACCATCTGTTCTTCTCTGGGACAAGCAACAAGCACTGTTTGCCAACTGTTAACCTCCTTCATCACCCTCACACTCTTTTTATCGCTTGCATTTCCTCCCTTGATTGCTTTTATCTTGTTGATGCCACCTATCCATCGTCCTATCATCTGCTGGCTGTCATTTCTTACAGTTCCTTCTCTCATGATTCTTCTGTGTCCTCATTTCGGTATACTACCATACCTGCATGCCACTCTGTCATCCTGAGATGTGATTAGATTGCGAGGTGAGCTGAATTGCCTCCTTCCCTCTTCCATCATGATCCCGCATGCCACCTTTCATTCCACCCCGATCGGGGATTGGGTAGATTTTAGTTATTTGAATGTGTAGGTGATATTTTTTTTTTAATATTATTATAAATTGCACATTTATAAATATGTAATTTATTTAATGGATAAAATGACTTTTTTTGGTATTCTTTAATATTAATATATTATATATATTATATATATATATATATATTAAACACTAGTTTAACTGTTTAATCTGTAAAACTAATTATTTTTTAAAGATTTTTTAAAATACTGAACTTATTTATTAATTCTAAAATATATTTTAAATAATAAAAATTAAACACTTATTGTATGACTAAATTTTAATAAAAAAAGCTATTCAAATTGTATCACTGAATTTTAATGAAAAAAATATTTTATTTATAAATTAGATTTAACCACTTTTTAATATAACTCCCGAATCACAATCTAATTTAACCCCATTTTAATAAAACTCCCAAAGCACAAACTATTGATAATTTAAATTTATTAAAACAAATTACAATATAATTTAATTCATCAACGACAATTTGGTTAGAGATCCACTATGATAAGATCAATCGAACAATATGTTTTTTATCTAGTTATTTCAGTGGTGAACTATATTTTATAGTCATTTGATAAAGTCATTTGAAAATTAGGATAATTGAACAGAGCTGGGGTTTGTAAATAGCAGTTATTTTATTCTGCATATAAATTCAATTGAAAAAAAAATTGATTAAAGAATTGGAAAATGACTGTGGCAAGATCTCGGAAAATAAATTTATTTAATAGAAATTATAATATCTACTTTATTCTCTTCAATTTATAAGATTGGAATATTTACATTTAACTATATTTATTTATTTCTCAGTTAAAGCATTAAAATACGAAGAAATATATCAAAATAATTAAAAAAATCAATAAATTGATTTATATTTTCCGAAAAATCTTTCATCCAATCTTTTGACCATCCAACACGATGTGTTTTTATTTTTCCAAACAAATTAATTTCTACCCGTTAAGATAATAGAGATATCAAATTTTAAATTAAAAGACTAATCAAATACATAGAGCAAAAATAATTTGTTTGGACGTTTCTGCATGATTTGAAAAATTACTTCGGAAATAATTACGCCCAGAAGCCCTCTCAAGCTGCAAAGCCCTCGATACTGCGAGAGAGAATCATTTTGAGAGATTTATCTCAGACGGGGGAGTACGCGCAGATCTTGCAATTCCTTGTGTATCGAAGAGAGAGCAACTCAATTTAAAAAGAGTTGTTTTTAATATTATTTATTGGAAATTTTTAATTTTTGTTTTTCTGATCTTATTTTTTTTAAATCTTATAGAATTTATTGAAATTACAAGTTTGATGAGTAATTCATGCACAATCCGAATGTCCTAAAAAAATTTTAGAGTGCTGAATTCATATGCAATCCAAAAATTAGTTTAAATAACACAAATCAAAATTTAACCAAAAAAAATTGTCTAACACCTAAAAATCCAAAAAATCACACTATAAATAACTCCATTTAAAAATACATACATAAAAACTTTAAAATGTGACCTTTATGTTATAACTAATTGGTATAAATTGGTGCGTGTAACATCCATATTGTGATAACTCAGCGTAATTAAACAGTTATGAATAGTCCAGATTTAGTTACGAAATTGATTCTGGTTAGCCGGAAAATGAAATCAAGAAAGGATTGTCGGTGTTTTGGGCGGGGCTGGAGATTTTCCATGCAGAGATACGAGGGAGGAGGGCATTCAATGAATCCTTAAAGTATGATTTGGGGATTGAGGAAATGGTACCATCCATGGTCATGGCAAACAGTGCATGATGATGAGAGCACAGGTTCCAGGCTAGGGAGAGCATCGCCGCTCTTCGAGTGCCAGACGAATCCCTCGAGCTCTGCGAAATTTGTGTGGACAGACTCTCGGAGCTCCCCGCGAAAATAATTCTTGAACGGGGCTTTTTGTTTAGGAGTTTTGGCGCCCCTGGTTTTGAGGTTCCCTCCAAATTTTGTTAGGCAGCTAAGCAGCAAGGCTCGCTGAAACTGTAGCAACATCGGCATGTGCAGGTGGTGGCCGCTTCTGTCACAAATATTTCCTTGTCTTCAGCCGCTGCGAACCGGGAAGCCTTTCGTGCTCAACTACATTAATAGTGTACAGGCTGATGGTGCTCTGCTAGAGAAGGATTTTATTACCCCGATGGAACCCTCGTCGTCCATTCTATGGTCTTAGGTGGGACATTGGGTAGAGTTTTAATGTGGAAGTCATTTTAGCCGTGACTTTATTCCCTCAAGAAGCACTTGATCCACAAAGCATTGCCCAAGATTTGTAGTTTTGCATCACGTCGGAGTGTTCCACATTATTATTGAAAGGAAGTTCTTTCTCCGTGTTGAAAGTGATGGAGGCAAGGAGAAGATAAGTAACTTGTCACTTTTTTAAAGAAAAATATAAGAATTAGTGCATGCAGTAAAATAATGATTATTTTATTTGTTTTTTTATAAGAAAATATGTTAATGCATGCAGTAAAATAATGATTATTTTATATGTTTTCTTGATAAAGAAAATATGTTAAATATGTTAGTGCATGCAGTAAAAGATTGAATATTTAATATGTTTTCTTAGTGAAAGGATATATGCTAATTGCATTGTTATATTAGCTAATTTCTAAGTTCCCTGTGAAATAATTATGCATTACATGCATGATAGAATTCGCTAATGATGTGCTTTTAGGCTCACAGATATTCATTTCTTCAGTTTTCTTTTTAGAAAAATGTGCATATTTCATGTATGAAAATGATGTCTTTGATGAGAAGATCTCTTGAAACAAAAATAGAGTTTTCTATTTTTGAAAGACATATGAATAGTGTTCATATCATATCAAGAATCCATACTCTTTTCATGAAAAGATTATGAGCATTGAAGTAAACCTACTTTTGTTAGGAAAAACACATGTTGCATGCACATAAGGGTAGCTATTGTGACTGTGGAAGTATGATTTTGTGTGTACGTAGAGAAAGTGATTATGTTAACTTTCTTGAAAACAATAATCTCTTGAAAAGTTTGTCGTGTTAAATGAGTTGTGTTGATTTCTTGATGTTTGGTGCAAAAAGGCTGAGTTAACCTTCTTATTGTATCTTGATAAAGATGGATATCTAATTAATTTCCTGAAAGGGAAGCATGAGAAACCCTCATATAGGAAAATAGAGAAACGAGGTTATAATGACTTCTTTAAATAAAGAAGTTTGTGGTTTGTTTCATGAAATGATGGTAGTATTCTAGTGAAGGGAATAAGTCTTGCATACATTAAAGAAGGGTTATTATGATAAGCTATGGTATGCACAAAGAATAGTTATTGTGATATAGAGTTATGTTCTTTGTATGTTACAAAAACTATGTTGAGTTCGCGAAAAATAACTATGTGAAAATAACACCTCTATAAGCATAGGAACAATAGCTTATTACATGTAAGAAGATATAATGATTGTGTTATACATTTTAGTAGAACTAATGGGTTAGATATCTTAAAGAGAATTATGCATTGTATGAATGAACATTCTTGAAGTAAAACAAGTGTTTACTTGAATATGTAAACTAGCTAAGTAGTATGTCATGCTTGCTCATGCACATGAGTAGATATTAAAATAATCACTTTTAGAGGTTGATTATTGATTGATTAATATTGTATCCAATCTTGTTGCCGTTGACCAACATTGATATGAAATGATTGTGGTTTGTGAAAAGTGATGTTTAACATTGTGGCAGGAAAAGAATTATACATTGTTAGAACAATCATGCCACAAGGAATGTTGGATGTGGTGTATATAAGTAAAATATTACATGGAAATTGTATTACCTTTTAGCTAGTTATATGACAACTTAAAGATAATTCATTGTAATAATTTTATAACAATGGTTAAGGGATGGAATCCCTTATAACCCATTGAGTGAAGGGTGAAATCCCTCACGAGCATTTAATAGTAAGATTAAACGTTTGCTGAATTTCACCCTACAGGGTTTCCAGGGTAAATCGGTGTTCAATGGTCTCATTACCTTTTGTGTCAGTTGATGATGTTGAATCTGATGTTGAATCATCCTCAATGATGATGGTTCTTTATTTGATGGGATAATCATCATGTCCAAGTTGAATCCTTGATGATGATGGTTCTTTATTTGATGGGATAATCACAATGTCCAAGTATGTGATTAATTAATATGGTTAAGGAAATCATGAAATAGATATAAGAATTGATGAGAAAGTGTATGTTATTATTATACCACAGTGGTGGTTAATGATTATGCAACTTATTATCTTTTATTACAATTTACTTGCTATACTAATTTACATTATATATAATGGTTAATGAGGAATTGTAGAGTTTTGAATTTGATATTGTAATTTGTATAAAAAAATTCTAACTCTTTACTTTTACATTCAACGAGCTTACCGAGATGTGTGACAGTGCCAATAATTTCGCATTGCAATTCAGTGAATTCAATCTAAACAACAATATTACCGCATGTCTGGAGCTTAATTCCACAGCCAGAGGCTAATGTTGCAACGTAAAAGGAACATGAAAGTAAAAACAGACTCCAGTTACGCCATTGGAGAAGACACCCTATTTCCACTTTGACCTTAGACCACATATACCTCGAAATATTCACCTGCTTGTCATATGGGGTTATGGTGCGGCTCTAATTCAGACCATCTTATCTTCAGTTAAAATTCGGCCAGACTTTCCGATAAAATGGAAAATTCTGATTTTAACCATTAAAATTAATAAATTAATTTCAAAATGGTAATTTAAATAATATAAATTACGATTTTAAATATTTTTCTTAATTTTTAATAATTTATTAAATAATAATCTGATTCAAAATTATTTTAAATTATAATCATTCAAAATCATAAAATATTTGAAATTAAATTTGATATTATAAATTTATTAAATATTTAAAATAAAAAAAAATACTAAATAACAAAGTTACATATTAACATTAGTTTTTACTTAGTATACAATAGATACATCTTTGTTCTACATCTTCTAAAAGAAGAAGTATCATGATGTTATTTATATTTTAATTTAAAGAGATATTATCTTTTATATTTTACTTAAAAAATAAGAAATAAATTAAATTTTATAACTTATTTATATTTAAATATAAAAATTTTAAATGTAAAAATACTATTTGACAAATTGATTTTCTTTAATTATATTTTAAACAATTTTAATATAGAAAATGTTGGAAAGAATATTATCTTTTTATTATGTTAATAGTTAAAAAATTAGAGTGGAAGATGGAGATTTGGCTCAAGGATAGGGCTGGGTATTTTGCTAGTTCCCATTTTTAAATACTTGCGGAATAGGGTCAATTCTCTTGGATGCTCTTGGGTTAGGCCTTACTAGGATTAGGGTATTCTGCTAGTCTCCATGGTTAAGTACCTGCGGATCTGGAGGTCACAGGGTCAATTCTCCTGAATGCCCTTGAAGTTAGACCCTGTTAGTCTTTATTAGTCTCACTAACAAAACTTAAAATATTCCCTTTGTGATTGATTTGCCAAAAATTTTCAGAAAAAAAAGATTAAAAAATTAAAAATAAATAAATCTTAATAAATTTAATTTAACTTAATATATTGAAATTTTATTTTTATTAATAAAATCACAATTTTTTATATTTAAAAATACATATTCAACTTACCACCTGAAATATCAAGAAATTAAGATCATTATCGAAACCCAATTAGTTCTGTGTATCAACATATTCATACTAATAACAACACATACCTACAACCAAAAGATAAACAAATACCAATAATTACCCAACCCAATAGCCTTCAACAATTGGTATTTTTTCTTCCATAAGATAGAACGAACTGTTAGAATATTCATTCATTTCCTTTTTTATCTCCGGCTCTATTCCAAATAATATTTATGCGGGAAATTTACATCTTTTTTTTCCCAGAAAGAAAGCCAAATAAAAAATAGTATATATTCATAAGAGAAGAATATATACCCATTCCAGTGTGATTAATTTGACGGTCAAAAAAAATCAATCAGAACACACAAACACTATCCTGTTGAGGGCTTATAAAGCATGCATGATTATCTCCACGGTTAATTCCAAAGAAATGCGCACAAAATCCATGCTGCTCATAGCCTATAAATCACACGTTGTGTGGGCAGTGCTTCCGTGATTAATTAGACGGTCAAAAAAAAATCAATCAGAACACACAAACACTATCCTGTTGAGGGCTTATAAAGCATGCACGATTATCTCCACGGTTAATCCCAAAGAAATGCGCACAAAATCCACGCTGCTCATAGCCTATAAATCACACGTTGTGTGGGCAGTGCTTCCGGAGATAACCAGTTTGAAATTAAAAAAAAAAAAATATAGCTACACCAAGGGCTATCAACAAAAGGGAGTCTAGAAATGCCCACAGAGCATCTACAGGATTATGTAAACAATTACACCTGATTTTGCTTTGGGTTTAATTTTACATATTTATAATAATGCTTGGGATCTCAATTATATCTTTAGTTATTTTAGTTAAAAATAATTAATATTATTTTGTATTAATGGAGAAATGGTTACATAGTTGTAACGTATCTCTTTAGTTTAGGATTTGTTCCTAGAGTTTAGAAGTTTGGTTGCAACTTCCTGATTTTTAAAGTTGTATTTAATGATGTAATCTTTCATTGATGTGTAATAGAGTATACGAGAGTGATCTCTCTGTTTTGAGTGTAGTCTCCAGGTGCAGGCCACACCTGTGAGCTACATCTCCTTCTTTTCAATTATGTTCACATTTTATTTTGGTATCAGAGCTCAAATTGGGTGAGTCTGATCTTTTATCACCTTTGTCGCTGAAGTGTCTTTGTAGCTAGCTTGTCTGTGTGGTAGAATTGCCTGTGTGGCTTGAAGTATCTCTGTGGCTGCATGTTCATAAGAGCTTTGTGCTCAATTGAGTAGGTGGATTGCAGAACACCTCGCTCGGACTCAGAAGTTTTTTTCCTGAGTAGAAGGGGGTTGGCACGGGTTTCTTGCTTGGGAGCACGCCAGAATACCAGATTGGCACGTCTGTTTGGCAATTAAACGCGCCAGCGCGCCAAAATACCCTATTCGGGTGGAATTTTACGGGAAAAGCGCGCTAGTAATTTTTCCTCGCACCGATTTTATCTTGGTGCAGAATTTTCGCTTGGGAGAGCACCACTCACCTTCAAGGGGATCTACGGGAAGCCTCATCTTCGTTGGACGATTTGCGAGGAGGTGTAGATCGGGGAAGTTGCAGGTCTATCCAGGAAATGCAGATCGGATCAATTTTGATGAGACCAATTTTTCGGTTGTACTGAAAAACGCTGAATTTTCTCATCGGAGCGGGAGTGTCAAATACTGTAGATCAGTGGAAGAGAAGTGACAGATTGATCTGACAGATATCGTTTTTTTTACTGTTTGGTAGATTCATTTTGTAGATCTGATCAAAATGAGTAATACGATGGAATCTTATCTTCACGAGTCTGGCAAACTCGATGGAACTAACTTCATGAATTGGAAGTTTAAGATCCAGACCTTGCTTGAGGGTGCAAATGCTTGGTCCATAGTTACAGGTGATGAGCTGAAGCCGAACGTAGGGACACAGGAGCAAGAATGGGAAAAACAAGAGAACAAGGCGAAAGTGTTGTTGAAAATATCTGTGAAGGACAGTATTATCCCGCACATCAGAGACTATAAAATGTTCGCAGAGATCTGGACGACCATCAAAAGTCTGTATCAGACCCAGAACACAAGTCGAATTATGGCGCTTAAAAGCAAGCGATTTTCAATGAAGATGGACGAAAGGGAGACTGTTGTTGCATTTGTTGTGCAAATTAAAGATGTGAAAGACGGATTGGGGAACATCGAAGAGGTGGTGTCTGACTTTGATCTCGTCTCAATCACACTGAGTGGGATGCGTGATGAATTTCAAATGTTCGTCACTGGATTGGCAGCAAGGAAGAAAGCATCCACATTTGAAGATCTGACAGGGATCTTGCTGCAAGAGGAGGAGCGGCGACAGAACCTGAACCCCCAAAGTGATGATCTTGTGCTGATGACGAAATGGCGATCATTCAGAGAAAAGAAGCCAGAACGGTAATCACAGCAGAAAGGAGGAACATCACAAAAAAATTCTCATAAAGGTATGCTTGCAAATCATTCTGTAAAGAAATGTTATTATTATGGAAAGAAGGGTCATATATAGAATGAATGCTTTAAGAAATAGGCTGATGATGCAAAGAGGAAGCAGGAAAATGCAAAGCACAGAGGATATTTTGTTGAAAAAAAAAATAAAGACTTTAGTCATGAATTTCGACTACTCATAGTTGACTGTGCCCTTCCAGCATCTAATGCGGACGATATTTGGTATGTCGATTCCGGAGCATCCTCCCACATGACAAGTAAAAAAGAATTTTTTGATAATCTTGAAGAAAGTACAAATGGATCAAAAATCTACTTAGGAGATGATAGTGGATACAAGATTAAAGGTTATGGGGTGATTCCAGTCAAGTTACCAAACAAAAAAATTAATCACCTTAAAAATGTTTTATATGTACCTGGAATTAAGAAAAATCTGGTATCTATATCTATGATGGCTGATCAAGATATGCAAGTCGAGTTCTTCAAGACTCATTGTGTGATAAAGGATTGCAGGAATGAAATAGTTGCAATAGGCATGCGAGTTGGAAGCCTATACAGACTGGATGCAAAGAGTATATCAAAGCGAGCCATGGTTGCAGGAGGGTCGACAGCCGAACAACTCTGGCATCATAGGTTTGGTCACTTGAATTTGCAGGACCTCTTTCGTAATATTCAATTAAATTGTGATGGTTGTGCCTTAGGTAAAATGCATGGAGAACAATTTCCTGTGCATGATAGGAGGAAAGAAACAAATGTTTTAGAACTAGTGCACACTGATATATACGGACCTATGCAGACAAAGTCGCTAGGAGAAGCATATTATTTTTTGTTATTTACTGATGATTGCACTAGATATTCATGGGTTTATTTTCTAAGTAAGAAAAGTCAGACTTTCTAGTGCTTTATAGAATTTAAAACCTTGGTGGAAAAACAGTTTGGTAAGAGTATAAAAATTCTCCGATCAGATCAAGGGGGAGAATACAAGCTAGGGGAATTCATGAAATTTTGCAAATCTTACGAGATTGTTCAGCAGTATACAGTGCCACACACACCACAGCAGAATGGATTTGCAGAGCGCAAAAACAGAACCTTAGTGGAGTGCGCAAGGAGCATGTTACAAGGTAAGGGTCTGTCTAATAGTTTTTAGGCAGAGGCTATTAATACTGTTGTATATTTGAAGAACAGAAATCCTACGAGGTATCTTGGTTTCAAAGCCCTTTTGAAACTCTATATGGATTCAAACCAGCGGTAAACCATCAAAGAGTATTTGAGTCAAAAGCATACGCCCATATACCCAAAGTTGATAGGAAGAAATTAGACCTTAAAGCAGTTAGATGCATCTTTGTTGGTTATGGCACAAAATTTAAAGCATATAAATTATTCAATCCTGAGTCTCGTAAGACATTTGCAAGCAGGGATGTAGTGTTTCATGAATAGGTACAGGAAGGGAAAGATGACATTGGTGATTATTGGCACATTCCATTGATGATGGATGAAAGCAGTGAGGATGAAAGAGAGCAGGAGCAGAAAGAAGAGAAAAAAGAAGAACAAGAAGAAGGTGATAATGCAAGCCCAAGTATAGCTGAAAAAAACAAATTTGAGGTAAGTCCCCTACCAAGGAGATCAGGTAGGAAGACTCAAAAGCCATTAAAATTGAGAGACTATGCTTTCATGTCAAATGTTTTGAACATTGTAGAGCCCACTAATTACAAAGAAGCTAGTCAATTTAAGGAATGGAGAGCTGCAATGAATGAAGAGATAGAATCAATTATTAGAAATGACACTTGGGATTTAGTTGAGCTGCCTAAGAATAAAACACCCATAGGATGTAAATGGATTTTTAAACCAAAAATGAATGCAGATGGAAGTATAGAGAAATTAAAAGCTAGGCTGGTTGCAAAAGGATATTCACAGCAGGAAGGTATAGATTTTGATGACACTTTTGCACCTGTAGCAAAGTTAAATACAATCAGAATGCTTATTGCTTTAGATACTAAATGTAATTGGGAACTACACGAGCTTGATGTTAAATCTGCATTTTTAAATGGTGATTTAAAAGAGGAAATTTACTTAGTACAGCTAGAAGTGTTTGTAAAGCAGGGGCAAGAACATCTTGTTTGCAAATTGAAAAAGGCTTTATATGGTTTAAAGCAAGCACCCAGGTCTTGGTACAAAAAGGTTGATTCGTTCTTTTTAGAGTATGGCTTTTATAGAAGTTTAAATGACCCAAATTTGTATACCAGGTACAATAATCAAGGGCAGATTATTTTGATTTCTTTGTATGTAGATGATATGATTATAACATGAGATGCAGATGATTTAATCAGAGGAATCAAAAGGCTTATGGCACAAGTTTTTGAGATGAAAGATATCGGAAGCCTTCATTACTGCCTGGGATTAGAAGTATGCAGAGATACTGGGCAAAATTTTCTTACCCAAGGGAAGTATGCCAAAAATCTGTTGGAAAAGTTTGGTATGGATCAATGTAGATCAGCAGCGACACCTTTGCAGCAGAATCTCAAGTTGAGCAGTGATGATGGCACTAAAGAGGTTGATGCTATAATGTACAGACAACTGGTTGGTAGCTCGATATATCTTACAACAACCAGACCTGATTTGGCATACTCTGTTAGTGTGTTGAGCCAATTCATGTCGAAACCGCTTAAAAGTCGCTGGGTAGCAGTAAAAAGTGTGTTGAGGTATCTTTGTGGTACTGTTAACTATGGAATTTTATACACTGACGCATCTGATGTTACTCTAACATGTTTTTTAGATTTAGACTGGGCAGGGAACTTGGATGATCGAAGGTCCATAACAGGTTATGCATTCAGCATAGGATCCGGCGTCATAGCATGGAGCAGCAAAAAGCAAAGTACTGTAGCCTTGTCTTCATGTGAAGCTGAGTATCAAGCATTGTGTGTAGCGACGTGTGAAGCGATCTGGTTGAGAAGGTTTCTCAATGATGCAAGAAAATAACAGAAGAATTCCACCTCCATCAAAAGTGACAACCAGAGCATCATTAAATTGGCACACAATCCAGTGTTTCATAAAAACACCAAACATATAGAAACTCAGCTCCATTTTATAAGAGAGAAACTACAGTCAAAGGAAATTGTTGTTGAATATTGTAAAACTTGTGACAATGTGGTTGATATTTTTACAAAGCCTCTTGCACGTGTGAAGTTTGAATTGTTTAGAGGAATGTTAGGAGTTCAGGAGAACCCTTTCTCCATTAAGGGGGGGAGTTGAAAATAATTAATATTATTTTGTATTAATGGAGAAATGGTTACATAGTTGCAACGTCTCTCTTCCTTAGTTTATGTAACATACCTCGGTAACCTCGCATGTAAAAGTAGGGAGTTAGAATTTTTTTATACAAATTACCACAAGTAATTATCCAATTCACAACTCCACAAATCATCATTAACCATTAGATATAATATTCATTAGTACATTAAGTAAATTGCCATAAAAGACAGTAAGTTTCATAACCATTAACCACCACTGTGGTAGTGTAATAACATAAACTGTCTCATGAATCCTTGCATCCATTTCATAATTTCCTTCACCATATTAATTAATCACGTACTAGAACATCATGATTATCACATCAATTAATGAAACATCATCATCAAGGATTCAACATCAACCAACTCACACAAAAGGCAATCACACCATTGAACACCGATATACCCTGGAAACCCCGTAGGGTGAAAACCAGCAAACGTTTAATTTTATTATTAAACGCTTGTGAGGGTGTTCACCCCTCACTCAATGGCTCATAAGGGATTCCATCCCTTAACCATTGTTATGAAATCATTACAATGAATTATCATTAAGTTATTACATAACTAGCTAAAAGCTAATACATTTTCTATGAAACCATTTCCTTACATACCACCACATGCAACATTCCTTGTGGCATGATTGTTCTAGCAATTGACGATCCTGCAACTCTAACTCATTTGCATGGCCCGTTAATCCTTTTCCTGCCACAATGTTAAACTTCACTTTTCTTTGACACCAACCACCATCGTTTCCTGTCAATGCTATCGTCAACAAGCTTTGACAACAAGATTAGATACCATGTTAATCAATAATCAACCTCTAAAAAAATCTTTTAACATCTACTCATATGCATGAGCAAGCATGACATACTATTTAACTAGCACATACACCCAAGTAAATGTTGTTGACCTCCACAATGTTTTTTTTTTATACTAATGCAACTCTCTTTAAGAGTTCTAACTCATTAGTTCTACTAACATGTAAAACACATTCGTTATAACTTCATATATGTAATAAACCATTATTTCTATGCTTAAGCACATATGTTCTTTTCACATAGTCATTTTCGAGAACTCAACATAGTCTCTCTAGCATACAAGAACATAACTTCATATCACAATGACTATTCTTTGTGCATACCATAGCTTATCATATTAGTCATTCTTTAATGTATGCAACACATATTAGAATACTACCATCATTTCATACAACAAACTACATACCTCTTTCTTAAAGGAATTCATTTTAATCTCATTTCTCTATCTTTCCTTTCAGGGAATTATTAAATATATCCAACTTTATGCATAAAAATCAAGATACAAAAACAAGATTTTCTTATCCATCCAAGATCAAGAAATCAACACAACTCATCTAGTAAGACAATCTCTTCCAAAGATTATTGTCTTCAAGAAAGTTAACATGATCACTTTCTCTATGTACACACAGAGTCATAATTCCAAAGTCACAATAGCTACCATCATGCAACATGTGTTTTCCTAACACAATTACTTTAATTCAATGCACATAGTTCTTTTCGTAAAACAAGTAAGGATTTTGGTTCTTGTATGAACACCATTCTAATGTGTCTTTAAAGAAAAGAACCTCTATTTTATTTTCAAGAAAACTCTCATAAAATCTTTCATCTTCATACATGAAGTATGCACACTCTTCTAGAATGAAACCATATTTGTGTATATATATAATATACTCTTTCTTCAAGAAAGTTTGAAATGAATATCTATGTGCCTAGAAGCACATCTTTAGCTATCTTTATCATGCATGTAATGCATAATCATTTCACTAAAACGTAGAAACTAACTAGAATCATAATGCAATTAGCATATATATATTTTCCAAGAAACTTCTATCAATTAAAAATACATATTTTAATTCAAGAAAACTTGGCCACCTTTCATGCTATGTCCTCAGGACGCTTATATGCCTCATCTTCTTTTCTCAAGAAGATACTTTGGCTATATTTAGCAAGGATTTTATTCCAAGAAAATGACAAGAGACAAGCAGTTCTCACAGAAGGCTCACATGTAGTCTTTCTAGGAAGAACTACCTATTTTCTTTACTAAGAAAACATATAAAATAATCAATCTTTTACATGCATTAAAACATTTTCTTTACCAAGAATATTCATTCTTTAACTGCATACATTATCATGTTTTCTCTATCAAGAAAACACATAAAACAATCAATCTTTACTGCAAGCATTATCATATTTTCTCTACCAAGAAAAAGATATAAACAATCCATCTTTTACCGCATGCATTAACATATTTTCCTACCAAGAAAACATGTAATTTAATCATTCTTTTACCGCATGCATCGACATATTTTCCTACCAAGAAAACGTGTAATTTAATCATTCTTTTACCTCATGCATCGACATATTTTCCTACCAAGAAAACATGTAATTTAATCACTCTTTTACCACATGCATCGACATATTTTCCTACCAAGAAACATGTAATTTAATCATTCTTTTACCGCATGCATCGACATATTTTCCTACCAAGAAAACATGTAATTTAATCATTCTTTTACCGCATGCATCCAAATAATTTCCTACCAAGAAAACATATGAAATATTAAATCTTTATGTTCAAGAAAGTGAGCAAGTTACTTATCTTTTCATGGCAATCTCCTTGCCTCTGTCACCTGTCAGAACTATGCCTTGAAAAGCGAACTATGCCTTGAAAAGCCTTTGAATAACCTCTGCAGGGTCTGTTCTGCAACACCAGCCACAAACTGAATTGGGACACGAGCTTTCGATGGAGTTAACACATATTAGAACCACAATACTCATTGTGTGTGGCTCAACTAAACTATTATGCATTTGATGACAAGCAAATCGGAAGCTCCAGGGGACGTGAACCTGGCTAGCAGAAGCGCTACCAAGTTCATGTAATAATCAGAGAGCGCCACGCTGAGGAATAAATTTGTGGGCAAGAGGAGATCACGAAGGGTAAAAGGCACTCCATTCAGCCTTTATTGAAAACTGCACTGCCTCCCAACAATATCTGAGCGGATGACGAGTTTCCATCTCGAAAATGATAGCGCAGCATCCTTCTCAGGGTTGAAGTCAGAGCCAACCAGGCCTGAGGCGGCCCTTCTCTGTTGAAGCCACTGTCAAGCAGCCAGGTTATCGAAAGCACAAAGGCTCCGTAGTCCACACACGCCTGGTGTTGGGTTATCAACCCCCACGCAAAACCTCTTCCCTCTTCCCTCTTCCGTCAGAGATCTTTCCGAATCCAGAAGTTTTTCCCCGTTCCTCCCCCACTATCGATTCATTCGGTTTTCAAAAATACCTGAAATCAGTTTTATAACTAACTCATAAATATTTCATAACTATTTATTATGTTGAGTTATTACGGCAGGGACGTTACATACTCCCCCCCTTAACAAGAACACCGTCCTCGGTGTTCATCTTTCATTGGAACTTTAGATTTACTCATGGTATTACCATCTAAACCACACAAAATGTGATCCTTCCTTTTTTTATAATCACAGATTTCATTCCAAGAAATGACAACAACCAAAATAGTAATGATATAATCATAAGTAATATCAATAGTCACAAGCATTCATAACTGCAAAAATATGCAAGTTCTAATGGCCACCACTTGGCCTTTATTCAATTCAAAAACCAAACTCCATATCAACTTACCATTACTTACCATCTGCTCTCAAAAATCGTGAGCACTTTCACGTAAGCATTTTAATAGTGATTAAACAACGCATCAACCCTCCATGGTAAGTAATTCATGTAATGTATGACTAACAAATCCAATCGCATTAGTCACAATATTCCAAGTCAAATGAAGTACTTTTAACTATCAGTCAATTGTGCAATGTTAGATGACTTTTAAATCATAGTACTTTTACAAGTACCTTAAAGAGCTCATCACTGCTCCACAACCACACTGAATTAATTCTCACTAAAGACATCCACAGAGTACTTTTAGAAGTACCAAAAGAGCACCTAGCTCTCTAACAATCATAAACTGCATCAAGTGAAAATTGTCTTAGCCCCTACTAAGATGTTTACAAGATTAATAATATAATAAAGGAATTAAAATTTCTAATAACTCCTTATTGAACACTAAGCTCATTCCTGTTAAATGTGCATAACATATTTCACACAACTATATGTAAAATTCATTTTTAACACAACATATAGCCGATTAGTTAATTTGCTATGAGAACCACAATAGGCTAAAGAATTCCCAACTCATGGAAACTGGTTTCCACAACCAAATCGAGTCATTTTCACATCCAGACAGTTTCTTGGATAGATACCTTACGAGATCTAACATGGAATTCCACTGGCCAACCAGCTCAAGAATTCTATGGAGAGGAGATCCGGGCAGACAAGTACCATCAACCCCTCCGGGCAGGTAACAGCCATCAACCCAAACTCGGGTAGACAAGTACCATCAACCCCTCCGGGCAGGTAACTACCGTCAACCCAAACTTGGGTAGACAAGTACCATCAACCCCTCCGGGAAGGTAACTGTCATCAACCCAAGGCATTCCAGCCTTTCATAATCCGGGCAGGCAAGTACCATCAACCCCTCCGAGCAGG
>APFE030333727.1:61762-130732 GCA_000404065.3 Pinus taeda
AACAATCCATCTTTTACCGCATGCATTAACATATTTTCCTACCAAGAAAACATGTAATTTAATCACTCTTTTACCGCATGCATCGACATATTTTCCTACCAAGAAAACATGTAATTTAATCATTCTTTTACCGCATGCATCGACATATTTTCCTAAAAAAAACATATGAAATATTAAATCTTTCTATTCAAGAAAGTGAGCAAGTTACTTATCTTTTCATGGAAATCTCCTTACCTCTGTCACCTGTCAGAACTATGCCTTGAAAAGCGAACTATGCCTTGAAAAGCCTTTGAATAACATCTGCAGGGTCTGTTCTGCAACACCAGCCTCAAATTGAATTGGGACACAAGAGCTTTCGATGGAGTTAACACATATTAGAACCACAATACTCATTGTGTGTGGCTCAACTAAACTATTCTGCATTTGATGACAAGCAAATCGGAAGCTCCAGGGGACGTGAACCTGGCTAACAGAGGCGCTACCAAGTTCATGTAATAATCAGAGAGCGCCACGCTAAGGAATAAATTTGTGGGCAAGAGGAGATCACGAAGGGTAAAAGGCACTCCGTTCAGCCTTTATTGAAAACTGCACTGCCTCCCAACAATATCTGAGCGGATGACGAGTTTCCATCTTGAAAACGGTAGCACAGCATCCTTCGCAGGGTTGAAGTCAGAGCCAACTAGGCCTGAGGCGGCCCTTCTCTGTTGAAGCCACTGTCAAGCTGCCAGGTTATCGAAAGCACAAAGGCTTCGCAGTCCACACATGCCTGGTGTTGGGTTATCAACCCCCACGCAAAACCTCTTCCCTCTTCCGTCAGAGATCCTTCCGAATCAAGAAGTTTACCCCGTTCCTCCCCCACTATCGATTCATTCGGTTTTCACAAATACCTGAAATCAGTTTTATAACTAACTCGTAAATATTTCATAACTATTTATTATGTTGAGTTATTACGGCAGGGACGTTACATACTCCCCCCCTTAACAAGAACACCGTCCTCGGTGTTCATCTTTCATTGGAACTTTAGATTTACTCATGGTATTACCATCTAAACCACACAAAATGTGATCCTTCCTTTTTTTATAATCACAGATTCCATTCCAAGAAATGACAACAACCAAAATAGTAATGATATAATCATAAATAATATCAATAGTCACAAGCATTCATAACTGCAAAAATATGCAAGTTCTAATGGCCACCACTTGGCCCTTATTCAATTCAAAAACCAAACTCCATATCAACTTACCATTACTTACCATCTACTCTCGAAAATCGTGAGCACTTTCACGTAAGCATTTTAATAGTGATTAAACAACGCATCAACCCTCCATGGTAAGTAATTCATGTAATGTATGACTAACAAATCCAATCGCATTAGTCACAATATTCCGAGTCAAATGAAGTACTTTTAACTATCAGTCAATTGTGCAATGTTAGATGACTTTTAAATCATAGTACTTTTACAAGTGCCTTAAAGAGCTCATCACTGCTCCACAACCACACTGAATTAATTCTCACTAAAGACATCCACAAAGTACTTTTAGAAGTACCAAAAGAGCACCTAGCTCTCTAACAATCATAAACTGCATCAAGTGAAAATTTTCTTAGCCCCTACTAAGATGTTTACAAGATTAATAATATAATAAAGGAATTAAAATTTCTAATAACTCCTTATTGAACACTAAGCTCATCCCTGTTAAATGTGCATAACATATTTCACACAACTATATGTAAAATTCATTTTTAACACAACATATAGCCGATTAGTTAATTTCTTTAGCTATGAGAATCATAATAGGCTAAAGAATTCCCAACCCATGGGAACTGGTTTCCACAACCAAGTCGAGTCATTTCCACATCCAGACAGTTTCTTGGATAGATACCTTACGAGATCTAACATGGAATTCCACTGGCCAACCAGCTCAAGAATTCTATGGAGAGGAGATCCGGGTAGACAAGTACCATCAACCCCTCCGGGCAGGTAACTGCCATCAACCCAAACTCGGGTAGACAAGTACCATCAACCCCTCCGGGCAGGTAACTACCGTCAACCCAAACTTGGGTAGACAAGTACCATCAACCCCTCCGGCCAGGTAACTGTCATCAACCCAAGGCATTCCAGCCTTTCACAATCCGGGCAAACAAGTACCATCAACCCCTCCGGGCAGGCAGCTGTCATCAACCCAAGGCATTCTAGCCTTTCACAACTATCTGCATCTGTCTGGCATGTTAAATTTCTCTTTTATCATTCTTTCCCAAAGTAATTTACGTAATGAACCATATGAACATTATCATAAACAAAATATACATGCATGCACACCATGCATTTACACTTAACCCTCATCATGGGTCCACAACATCTAGATTGATGGGAAACATATTTCTCAAACATGTTGTATGCACTCAGATTCTAAATAACACAATTCATGCATATCATATAACTTTATTCTTCTCATTTATGATTGCAATTCACATTGCAACGATTTATGTGATGAGTTTTCTTGTTTCCATTAAGCTACCTCTACTTAATCCTATCAGCAACGTTAGTTATAAATATGCATCAGTTAACAAGCATTCAATTTCCAAATTTTTTCATGCATACATATCGTCATGTATAAAATCATATGCAAGTATAATTGTCAACAATACTTGAGTTAATGATCTAAAAATTTCCAATTTCCCATAGTTTGTTGTCTTAATCCATACCGTCATTAATGGAGTATTATCTTACGTTTACTATGGCCAGCATTGGCCATGCATTATTAATATAATTAAGAATAATCACGGTGTTCTGACCAACCATTGGTTGAACATGCATAGCTAACTAGTTAAACTACCCTTATTGGAAGCAATTCCTCTACTTATGCAATTAGAAGCATGACCCCCTAAGTGTCACACATGCACTAGAGTTACCACTTGATGTTAGATGCAACAACTATCTTATCACTACTATGTGACCATTTCAGAATAATGACTTCAAGGAGACATTACGAAAATCATTAACATCAACACACTATAGTTATCATTTTCCAACTCCTTAGGCATGGTCAAAGGAAAACTCACATGCACATCAAGCGCTATCTGGTCATCACCAGACTTACCGATTCTTTTTCCTTTTCCGTCTGTCCCTGCAGCATGGTCTTCTCCCTTCTCATTGCTTCCTTCTTCCTTTGAAAGCATCTACAGTTGGGGAACGTAGTTAGAGTTTACTAATAACTTTATTAACAAAAGTAGTCTATTTATGAATAATTGTCACATGTAATTCTACCATGAATGGGTCCTAGAAATGTTACCCAATGAACATGCCTCTACAATTAACTTCACACTAGAATGCAACATGCATAAGAATCCGTCATTCCCATAGTAGATAAATTCAACCATCATTAAATCGAGGCTCAAAGGATTTTTATCTCACAATTAGTAATGATTAACATAAACACACACTATGCTAGTGAATCTCAAACAATTAAGACATAAGCATACACTATTCATCAAGAATTCTCATGGTGAGTAAAATTAAGGACTCTTCTCATAAAATCGTCATACACATTCCACACATGTGACATCAATCAACCATCACTTGTTTACGAATTGTAATAATCTTAAATCTAATGCAACTAATGCATATAAGTTCTATTGGTTAGTCATGCAATACTAAGCAATCTCAACTACCAATCATCTTCAAGCATCTATGACAAGACTGAATCAAAATTAGTTATTACAATCAAGTCGATTCAAGCAGCTAAAGTTTTCTACTGCGTGCCAAAATATCCATATCAAATAGCACAGAAATAGACAGTTACAAATCTGGAAAACCAGGAACAAAACTTACGAGAACTATCTTCTCAGAATGCAATATTGTAAGTATAATAACATGCACATATTTTAATTCAAGAGAATCGAGCAGGATACTTATCTTTTTCCTGGCAGCCTCCACACTGCAGGATCCCAATGTCAAAACCACTCCTCAATCTTTCTTCATTACGCTACACCACCACGCAGCTCGACGAGGGCCTCACAGATGAGAAGTCATGTACAGAGGGTCCAAAATGATGGTTGAAGTGCAAAGCATTGCCATAAGTACCAATTATTTCCTCCTCCGGCTCCGTCTTGATATTTCCCTTTGAAGATTTATTCCATGCACCACAACTCCCAAATATTTATGACTGTCTTCAGGTGGACATTGCACATGCACTTGCTCTTGCCCCTACTTGTCTTGCACAGTCTTTTTTTTTTACACACCATATCATCAAATCCAAGGACATTCTCGTATTTTACATTCATGCATTGACTCATTAAAATTAGTTCATTGCAACATCAATCCTGTTTAATAAATACATCATTGTTATCGCCATGTTTGCAAATCAAAAGTGGGTTGTTGATTGTCACTTTCGTCAATGAGTGTTCAAGATTTTTCATAAGTGTAATGAGTGTTCAATATTGTTCTTAAGTGCAACAAAAGTTTCATTGTCTTTTATCATCATCAGGAATCCAATGTCATGAACATAGTTACGCAACAACTTTATTACTTACTACTCAAAGCAGTTATAAACATGATTCACACATATCATGCCGAAGGTAGTGTACTACACAAGTCAATATGTGAATGGTTAAACACATACCTGAGTTAATGCCACTGGTGGCGTACCTCAATTTCTTCTCCGCTTACCAATTCCCAAAGGCGCCAGTACTGCAACCTTTAGCTTTGATACCACTTGTAACATACCCCGGTAACCTCGCATGTAAAAGTAGGGAGTTAGAATTTTTTTATACAAATTACCACAAGTAATTATCCAATTCACAACTCCACAAATCATCATTAACCATTAGATATAATATTCATTAGTACATCAAGTAAATTGCCATAAAAGATAGTAAGTTTCATAACCATTAACCACCATTGTGGTAGTGTAATAACATAAATCGTCTCATGAATCCTTGCATCCATTTCATAATTTCCTTCACCATATTAATTAATCACGTACTAGAACATCATGATTATCACATCAATTAATGAAACATCATCATCAAGGATTCAACATCAACCAACTCACACAAAAGGCAATCACACCATTGAACACCGATATACCCTGGAAACCCCGTAGGGTGAAAACCAGCAAACGTTTAATTTTATTATTAAACGCTTGTGAGGGTGTTCACCCCTCACTCAATGGCTCATAAGAGATTCCATCCCTTAACCATTGTTATGAAATCATTACAATGAATTATCATTAAGTTATTACATAACTAGCTAAAAGCTAATACATTTTCTATAAAACCATTTCCTTACATACCGCCACATGCAACATTCCTTGTGGCATGATTGTTCTAGCAATTGACGATCCTGCAACTCTAACTCATTTGCATGGCCCGTTAATCCTTTTCCTACCACAATGTTAAACTTCACTTTTCTTTGACACCAACCGCCATCGTTTCCTGTCAATGCTATCATCAACAAGCTTTGACAACAAGATTAGATACCATGTTAATCAATAATCAACCTCTAAAAAAATCTTTTAACATCTACTCATATGCATGAGCAAGCATGACATACTATTTAACTAGCACATACACCCAAGTAAATGTTGTTGACCTCCACAATGTTTTTTTTTTTATACTAATGCAACTCTCTTTAAGAGTTCTAACTCATTAGTTCTACTAACATGTAAAACACATTCGTTATAACTTCATATATGTAATAAACCATTATTTCTATGCTTAAGCACATATGTTCTTTTCACATAGTTATTTTCGAGAACTCAACATAGTCTCTCTAGCATACAAGAACATAACTTCATATCACAATGACTATTCTTTGTGCATACCATAGCTTATCATATTAGTCATTCTTTAATGTATGCAACACATATTAGAATACTACCATCATTTCATACAACAAACTACATACCTCTTTCATAAAGGAATTCATTTTAACCTCATTTCTCTATCTTTCCTTTCATGGAATTATTAAATATATCCAACTTTATGCATAAAAATCAAGATACAAAAACAAGATTTACTTATCCATCCAAGATCAAGAAATCAACACAACTCATCTAGTAAGACAATCTCTTCCAAAGATTATTGTCTTCAAGAAATTTAACATGATCACTTTCTCTATGTACACACAGAGTCATAATTCCAAAGTCACAATAGCTACCATCATGCAACATGTGTTTTCCTAACACAACTACTTTACTTCAATGCACATAGTTCTTTTCGTAAAAGAAGTAAGGATTTTGGTTCTTGTATGAACACCATTCTAATGTGTCTTTAAAGAAAAGAACCTCTATTTTATTTTCAAGAAAACTCTCATAAAATCTTTCATCTTCATACATGAAGTATGCACACTCTTCTAGAATGAAACCATATTTGTATATATATATAATATACTCTTTCTTCAAGAAAGTTAGAAATGAATATCTATGTGCCTAGAAGCACATCTTTAGCTATCTTTATCATGCATGTAATGCATAATCATTTCACTAAAACGTAGAAACTAACTAGAATCATAATGCAATTAGCATATATATATTTTCCAAGAAACTTCTATCAATTAAAAATACATATTTTAATTCAAGAAAACTTGGCCACCTTTCATGCTATGTCCTCAGGACGCTTATATGCCTCATCTTCTTTTCTCAAGAAGATACTTTGGCTATATTTAGCAAGGATTTTATTCCAAGAAAATGACAAGAGACAAGCAGTTCTCACAGAAGGCTCACATGTAGTCTTTCTAGGAAGAACTACCTATTTTCTTTACTAAGAAAACATATAAAATAATCAATCTTTTACATGCATTAAAACATTTTCTTTACCAAGAATATTCATTCTTTAACTGCATACATTATCATGTTTTCTCTATCAAGAAAACACATAAAACAATCAATCTTTACTGCAAGCATTATCATATTTTCTCTACCAAGAAAAAGATATAAACAATCCATCTTTTACCGCATGCATTAACATATTTTCCTACCAAGAAAACATGTAATTTAATCATTCTTTTACCGCATGCATCGACATATTTTCCTACCAAGAAAACGTGTAATTTAATCATTCTTTTACCTCATGCATCGACATATTTTCCTACCAAGAAAACATGTAATTTAATCACTCTTTTACCACATGCATCGACATATTTTCCTACCAAGAAACATGTAATTTAATCATTCTTTTACCACATGCATCGACATATTGTCCTACCAAGAAAACATGTAATTTAATCATTCTTTTACTGCATGCATCCAAATAATTTCCTACCAAGAAAACATATGAAATATTAAATCTTTATGTTCAAGAAAGTGAGCAAGTTACTTATCTTTTCATGGCAATCTCCTTGCCTCTGTCACCTGTCAGAACTATGCCTTGAAAAGCGAACTATGCCTTGAAAAGCCTTTGAATAACCTCTGCAGGGTCTGTTCTGCAACACCAGCCACAAACTGAATTGGGACACGAGCTTTCGATGGAGTTAACACATATTAGAACCACAATACTCATTGTGTGTGGTTCAACTAAACTATTCTGCATTTGATGACAAGCAAATCGGAAGCTCCAGGGGACGTGAACCTGGCTAGCAGAAGTGCTGCCAAGTTCATGTAATAATCAGAGAGCGCCACGCTGAGGAATAAATTTGTGGGCAAGAGGAGATCACGAAGGGTAAAAGGCACTTCGTTCAGCCTTTATTGAAAACTGCACTGCCTCCCAACAATATCTGAGCGGATGACGAGTTTCCATCTCGAAAATGATAGCGCAACATCCTTCTCAGGGTTGAAGTCAGAGCCAACCAGGCCTGAGGCGGCCCTTCTCTGTTGAAGCCACTGTCAAGCGGCCAGGTTATCGAAAGCACAAAGGCTCCGCAGTCCACACACGCCTGGTGTTGGGTTATCAACCCCCACGCAAAACCTCTTCCCTCTTCCCTCTTCCGTCAGAGATCTTTCCGAATCCAGAAGTTTTTCCCCGTTCCTCCCCCACTATCGATTCATTCAGTTTTCAAAAATACCTGAAATCAGTTTTATAACTAACTCATAAATATTTCATAACTATTTATTATGTTGAGTTATTACGGCAGGGACGTTACAGTTTAGGATTTGTTCCTAGACTTTAGGAGTTTGGTTGCAACTTCCTGATTTCTAAAGTTATATTTAATGATGTAATTTTTCATTGATGTGTAATAGAGTGTACAAGAGTGGTCTCTCTGTTTTGAGTGTAGTCTCCAGGTGTAGGCCACAACTGTGAGCTACATCTCCTTCTTTTCAATTCTGTTCACATTTTATCTACTTTCGTTTACAATTTTACAAATACATAGTCCTGCTCTTAATTTTCTCTCATAAAGTTATAAATGTCAAAAATATCAGCCAATAAACCACATGGAAGTGCTTTCGCCTTTATGTTCCCTTTAAACAATAAGGGAATTGTTATAATAGATACTCACTCTTAGGGCGAAACGAACGTGATTCCCATTGAATGAATGAAAGTGTGCTGAGTGACACTTTTTCTCAAAATAGGTTTACATATTGAATACCTTCCAGCCATTACATTGTTTTCGAAGCGATTCCTTAATCGTGGCTATGTTGAACAAGGGAGTTGTTTTGCAACATCTTCAATTATGTTAGAAATAATAATTTCAACCATTGCAATAAATAACTTGATAGCAATCATATTTCTCAAAAGTATTTTTGCAGGTTCTGCCTCTGTTTGAAGGTGATAGGACTGAAGCTAGGCGCAAACCATTTTGAAACACATCAAGAATTTAAAGCATCTAATGTACATTAGTAAATAGATATGGGAAAGCATTCATTTAGTGACTATTGCCTACACTCCACAAATACCTGCCCAATTCTAATTACACTCAACAACAATATCATATTAATTACTTTGCTTTATCATGAATTAAATGTAAAATTGAATGTTGAATTAAATATGAATGTAAAAATCATTTTGTAACATGCTAAAGAGTAAAAGGTAAGAGAGGAAAAGAGGGCAAGTCTCTGGGGAGAAAATGGTGAAGCAAATTTTGGTCGACCATCAAAACAATAGTTATTGTATTTCAGTGTGTGTTATTCCAGGTGAAATTTTTGTTTTTACTTGGTGAATGAACCACAGCCTCTACGTGAATGTATTTTATGTTTTAGAATTCAATACTAAATTTTTATTGTGCTGCTCCAATTTTCTTATTTTACTCTTAGCTTTTGCCATGAGTGAATTTTGCATTTTTGACTCTCTATAATAGCTATTTGAAATCCATGTCTGTCAAATAGCTCAGCGGTGTGTGAAATAGCTCCGCAGTGCACAAAAGTAACTACACGAGAGTCATAGCTCTCTCCCCTGGCAAAAATTAGATTTCCTAATTTTTTTTAACCAATTACAAACAGTTGTGCGAGTGGAGTTGTTGTTTTGTGCCATCACAAGTGATAGCGCTAAAGGAGAATAAGATCCAGTATTATTGACCTCGTTTATGTATAACCCCATCTAAAAACTCATTCAAAGCATTACAATTCTTCATAAATATTCTAAATCACTATTTAGAAAAAATACATTATTTCAAGTTTTATTATATTATTTTTTCTCTAAATGAACTTAAACTAAAGTTCGAATCTAGTCAATTCCAGATTGAATCTGAATTATACGAAATAGAATTATAATAGGATTAATCTTCCTCAAAAATCTAAATACCTCAAGTTATAATATAAAGCCATTAAACTCACCGGTCTTAAGAGATAAATTTAGTTACCTTACTCGATGTTTTTGGATTAGGTTTTGCTAGTTTTAAATTAGATCTCTTTTAGTTAATCTATTTAGATTTTCTTGTGAATGTAGGGTCACTCAATATCATTGATGAACCACTTTAATTTTATATATATAATATATATATATAATTAATCCTATATAAAGAAAATAACAATTTAATTGGATGCGATTTAATTAAACAAGTTGGATTTGAATCTAATTAAAAAAAATCAAGATTCGAACTAAAATCAAAAGATGGATCATTTGCAAAATTCAACCAGAACGATCTGCATTTCTTTTGCGACACATTTTAACGGCCTCTAAAATAAATGAGAACAATTAAACGATACATCACAATTTAGATCACACATTGTACCATCAATAGCATATCTTTATGATGCACACTATGCCGAAACCTGCGCTATTCAAGCTGATCCCAAAATTGATTGTTCAGGCTGGGCGTTTGTTCTGCAAAGGGGACAGGTGGAATGCGAAAGAAACCACATGTCGATACAGTCTACATGAAAACTATGTTTGCAATTGGGCAGAAGGCGGTCATTCTCATTCTCCTGCAGTTCGCACAGACAGACAGCGCAGTCTAACCCAGCAGTGAAAATGTGCGACCTATACACAAACTTGCGCAGAGTGTCTAATACCGCAGAATCTAACCCCACGTTCAGCAGCGTTTCCGGTTTTTCTCCTGTAAAATAAAACTGGCGACGCGCATAAGCTAATCTCCGTCGACTCCGTCTAGTAAATGTAGCAGAGTGTAGCCAAATCCATCTGGCATAAACGTGCAGCAAAAAGATGAATACAACCACAATAAAACATGTTATGGCGAATACCTTGATTCTGTCATAATCCGGTTTGCCATCATTGTCAGGCGGGTGATTAAAAGCAGTGACCCAGCCCATTTTCAATCTCAAATTGAAGCCACCAAATTGTCTTTCAAATGGACCTGCTCTCGGCCTCTGAAACCACAACCAAAAATGCACACGGCCGGTCAATTCGTTGAATGAACCAGCGCCTCGAACGCTTCTATAAATAGAAAATTGACCGTTATGGTTTCGATGAAAAGCTTCATGGCCAGTCACAATGATCGAATTTCATTACGGAAAAATTAGTGTGAATTATTTTCTATATTTTTTTAATTTCTTCTAAATTTTGTAAAGTGATAGTTTTTTGTGGATTCATAAAGATTTTGATAATGAATTTTTTCTGTTCATAGTTTTGGCTAGTTTAAACTTTATCATTTTAAACTTCATTTAAATGTCGTAAAGTGACCAGTATTGATTGAATGACGCTTATTTTTATAATGAAATTTCTATGTTGTTAAATTTAAAATTTATCATTAAAAATTTTAAAAACATAATTTAAAAAATACTATATTAATGAGTGTTTTTTGGTTGTTTTATAAATGGATTTGATTACATAATTAAAATTTCTTGAGACATTTTTTATTATAATTTTTAAAAATATTTTGATTTATTTTAAAAATGTAAAATATTTAGAAATTTATGAAATAATTAATTTCATTTATCTATTAATTCAATTTAAAATATAGTAGTTTAGTAAATATGAAATAAGTTAATTATCCAAAAAATAAGTTACTAGATAAAATTTAGTTGGTTTAATATTTTTGGGTGTATGGTAGAGTCAATATGGTAAAGAGGTTGAATGTAATGTAAAATTATGTAAATATTTTTTGTTAAAAAAATAAATAAATAATAATTATAATTATCAATGGAATATTTTGACTCCGCAAAATTATTTAAAACAAAATAAACAATATAAATTAATAATTGAACTAATCTACATCCATCTTAACTCTGGATCTAACAAATCCTATGGATCTAACAAGTCTTAAGAGGGAGTAAATTTCTTGATATGCAAATCTGTAGCAGTTGAATGTTTTTAAATTTTAATCAAGATTATTAGAAGTTAGATGTAATCTAAATGTTTTACAACTTTTTATCATATGTTTTCTAGTTTATTTTGCCTTAGTCTAAAAACTCTCAGATTTATGGTCAAATTAGGATAAAATCAAGCAAGATTTTTTTAAATACCGGTTATAGCTATCAAACTTCAAGATTTTGGGTGTTCGAGAAAACCTTGATCATACTAAATTCATTTCCAACCTAATAAAAAAAAATTCAAACACTCTAAATATTTGATTTTTTTATTGAAATTGCACATTTATTAAAAAAAAATTAAAAAAATAAAAATAAATCTTTCGCTATCGAAACTTTAAACAAATAATTAAAAATGAAAGAGGAAACGTAATTACAATTAATAAATTTCTTTATTTAATTCCACAAATTTCGGATCAAATATAAGTTATTTAATATTTAATAAATGCTTTATTGATTTTTAATTCGGTTTCAAATAGGTCCATAAGTTAATAGATTAAAAAATAAAAATCTAAATTTGACTTTTTTATTAAATTTTTTTTTTTATTTGAAATAATAATATAGTGTATTAATGAAATTTTGTATTAAAAAATGTGATTATTTAAAAATAAAAATAAATAATCAAACCAAATGTTATTTCTTAATATATATATATATATATATAGTTTTTTATAATTAAAAGCATTACCGTCATTTTAAAACGCACATTATAAATAAACAACTATTTTAAATCCTGAAATTGACCATATTGAAAAGATTATTGCACATGATCATTTCTTCCGATCTCATGCCACACAAGTCCCATTACGAGGACTCGCGTATTCAGTAAGCACCTAATGCTGTGGCTTTTCAATGTTTAGTTTTAATTTTGATTTTATCATTACTCGTAGTGTATAAAAATTGTAAAAATTGCTAATAGGATTTTAAGTGAAAAAATTGTAAATTATTTTGTAATATAAAAATGTAAAAAAATTCTAAATTATTTTATAAAATAAAAATATTATATATGGACCAGTACCAAGTAGTGTCCATTGTATGTTTGATAAGTAAAGCAGATATGTTTTGAGATAATCGTATTTTTGTCTATGTTGTAGTGAACACCAGTAGAATATTAACCGGATATCATGAAAGCAAACTCGAGTAGAATATTAACGGGCTATGTAATTAATAATTTTCAATGACTAACAAACTATTAAATGAGCAGCATACACCTTATGTACAACATTTTTAATATATAACCAATGTCAATGTCACCCAGTTTCCCGTTCCAGTGTTCCGAGCATAAAGTGAAATAGTGATGGTTTTTGGTGCACTACCGCAAAGGACTGTTACATTACTCAACGCTCTCTGGTTAGGTAAGTTCTCCTTAGGGTTGGGTTTCATATTAGTTCTGTGTCTTTAGATTAAGTTTCTAACTGCATTTATTTATTTATACTTTTCCTGGAGCATTCCCGAGATTAAGACCATATTCTATACCAATATACTGGTAATAATTCGATTAATAATTCGATTAACTTTGAAATCGATGCTAAATAATAATATTACTTTTCTCTTTTATGTGATTGTTTACTAACCCTAACCCTTTGTTATTTTCAGATTTTCCGTATAGGTTCAGAAGGTATCCTGTAACACAAAACTAACAAACTGTATTAACTCTACAATTAACGCTTAATGCTACGAATCGGATGTAACACAAGATTAACAAACTGCATTAACCCAACGATTAACCCTTAATACTACGAATCGGATTGAATTTCGGCGAATTGTTTGGCGGACGAACCCAATCAGCGAATTTCACGGATCGGTTGCCCCAATTCGGGCGAACTTGGTAACTATTCTAAAAGCTCATTCAAAGCATTGCCATTATCATAAATATCTAAAATCATTATTTAAAAAAAATATATAAGTTATATTTCAAAGTTTTATTACATAATTTATTTTACGAAATAAATTAAACTTAAGTTAGAATCCAGTCAATTCTAGATTGAATCTGGTTTACCTGAAATAATGTTATGATAGCGTTAGCTTTCCTACCAAAAAACCAAATACCTTAATTTATAATATAATATCATTAAACCCACAAATTTCAAAGATAATTCAGTTGGGTCAAATCTCCAAAATGCTTTTGGATTTTTACTAATTTTACCCACCATTAGATCTCTCTTAATTGACCGACCCAGATTTTCCCGTAAATATTGCGTGAACTGCCCTTCAAAAATGTCAATAAAACTACATACCCTAGTTTGATGCAATTTAATTAAACGAGTTGGATTTGAATCCAATTATAAAAAATCAAGATTCGAACTAAAACCAAGAGATGGATCATATACGAAATTCAACCAGAACGATCTGTATTTCTTTTGCCACACATTTTAACGGCCCATAAAATAAGAGAGAACGATTAAACGATACATCACAATTTAGATCCTATATTGTACCATCAACAGCATATCGTTATGATCTTTACACGAAGCCACACTGTGCCGAAACCTGCCCTATTCCAGCGGATCCCAAAATTGACTGTTCAGGATGGGCGTCGGTTCTGCAAAGGGGACAGGTGGAATGCGAAAGAAACCACATGTCGATACAGTCTACATGAAAACTATGTTTGCAATTGGGAAGAAGGCGGCCATTCTCATTCTCCTGCAGCTCGCACTGACAGACAGCGCACTCTAACCCATCAGGGAAAATGTGCGATCTATACACAAACTTGGGCAGCGTCTCTAATACCGCAGAATCTAACCCCACGTTCAGCAGCGTTTCCGGTTCTTCTCCTGTAAAATAAAACTGGCGACGCGCATAAGCTAATCTCCGTCGACTCCGTCTAGTAAATCTAGCAGATTGTAGCCAAATCCATCTGGCATAAACGTGCAGCAGCAAAAAGATCAGTACAACCACAATAAAACATGTTACGGCGAATACCTTGATTATGTCATAATCCGGTTTGCCATCATTGTCAGGCGGGTGATTAAAACCAGTGACCCAGCCCATTTTCAATCTCAAATTGAAGCCACCAAATTGTCTTTCAGATGGACCTGCTCTGGGCCTCTCAAACAACAACCAAAAAGGCACACGGCCGGTTGATTCGTTGAATGAAGCAGCGCCTCGAACGCTTCTATAAATAGAAAATTGACCGTTATGGTTTCGATGAAAAGCTTCATGGCCAGTCACAATGATCGAATTTCATTACGGAAAAATTAGTGTGAATTATTTTCTATTTTTTTTTAATTTCTTCTAAATTTTGTAAAGTGATAGTTTTTTGTGGATTCATAAAGATTTTGATAATGAATTTTTCCTGTTCATAGTTTTGGCTAGTTTAAACTTTATCATTTCAAACTTCATTTAAATGTCGTAAAGTGACAAGTATTGATTGAATGACGCTTATTTTTATAAGGAAATTTCTATGTTGTCAAATTTAAAATTTATCATTAAAAATTTTAAAAACATAATTTAAAAAATACTATATTAATGAGTTTTTTTTGGTTGTTTTATAAATGGATTTGATTACATAATTAAAATTTCTTGAGACATTTTTATTATAATTTTTAAAAAAATATTTTGATTTATTTTAAAAATGTAAAATATTTAGAAAATTTATGAAATAATTAATTTCATTTATCTATTAATTCAATTTAAAATATAGTAGTTTAGTAAATATGAAAATAAGTTAATTATTCAAAAAAATAAGTTACTAGATAAAATTTAGTTGTTTAATATTTTTGGGTGTATGAGTGATAGTTTTTTTGTTGATTGATAGAGATTTTGATAATGAAAATTTTCTGTTGATAGTTTTGGCTAGTTTAAAATTTATCATTTTAAATTTCATTTAAATCTCGTAAAGTGACAAGTATTTATTGAATAGCGGATATTTTTATAATGAAATATCTATATTTGTCAATATAAAATTTATCATTAAAAAATTTTAAAACGTAATTTTAAAAAGAGTATATTAATGAGTGTATTTTTTTAATGGATTTGATTATATTATTAAATTTTTTTAGAGATTTTTTATTATAATTTTTAAGAATACTTTCATTTATTTTCAGGAGATTAAAATATTTAGAAAAACACGTTGATGAAATAATTAAGCTTATTTATCTATTAAGTCCATTTAAAATAGTGTAGTTTAACAAATATAAAATAAATTAGTAATTGCACCAAAAATAAGTTGATGGACCAATTTTAGTTGTGGAATGTTTTTGCGTGGAGGAATTCGGATGTTGAATGTAATATAAGATTATGTAAATGTTTTGATTTGGTCATAAAAAATAATAATTATAATTAATATTTAAATTAATTTATATTTATTTTAATTATGGATCTATTAAGTTTTAAGAGGAATCAAATTTCTATTAGTTAAATATTTTTTAAAATTTAATAAAGATTATTGGAGGTTAGATGTATTTTAAATGTTTTATAGTTGTAGAATTGAGGCTTCTGTGATCCATCATAGTTATAAGAGAGGCTAGGGCGTAGATCACATGAAATAGACTTTTGTCGACGCGTTTCGAACCAACTAGTGTGGTTCATCGTCAGGACAAGTTGAAGAAACAGATCAGGCCTAGCATGTTAAATAGACAGCGCAGAGACTCCAACAGCTACCTATTATATGTTTTCTAGTTAATTTTGTCTGAAATTTATCATTGACAATTGCGCATTTGACTCACTTAATGTTTTATGAAATTTAAGAAAAATTATTAAAAGTGAGCTGTATTATAATTATTTTACTATTTTTACTTACATATTTTTCACTTGGTCTAAAAAACCCACATATTAGTCCTGAAAATATGGAAATTTTGGCAAGATTATAATAAAATCCAGCATTTTTTTTGGAAATGTGAGTTATAGCTGTCAAACTTTGAGATTTTGAATGTTCAAAAGATTCTTGATAGTGCTGAATTATTTTCACCATAAAAAACTATTTTCACAATAAAAAAATTCAAACACTTTTATTTTGTTAAAATTATATAATTTATTAAAAAATAATTTTCAAAAATAAATAAACATATTATTATCAAAACTTAAAACAAATAGTTAAAATCTATTACCATTAAAACTAAATTACATTTATGCATTTTTCATTTAATTCCTTGAATTTCAGAGAAAATATAACTTATTTAATATTAGTAAATGCTTTATTGCTTTTTAATTCGACTTCTAATAGTCCATAAGTAATAAATTACAAAAATCTAAATCTAAATTTCTTCTCCTTTATTCTAATTTAAATTTATTTGAAATTAATAATTATAAGATTATTAATGAAATTTGTATATTTAAGAATTTAATTATTTAAAAATATTTAAAATAAAAAATAATTGATTAAATTAAACGTTTTTTCTTAATAGATAAATTTTTTATTTTTATTTTAAGTTTATCAAAGTTAAAAAGCATTACTTTCATTTTCAAAGTCACACTATAAATAAATAAATATTTTTAATCTTGAAATTGACCATATTGACAAGAAGACTAGCGTCTTTAGTGTGATTTTTTGAACTTTCAGTTCTAGAAGCGGAAAAATTTGAGGTGAAATCTTGATTTGTGTTACGTAAATTCTTTTTTTGAGTGCATATATGGATTCAACACCCTCAAAATCCTCTAGGGCATTTAGATTATGCACGGGTTACAATCTTTTGAACTCATTCAATAAATTCCTACTAGATTTTACAGAAATTAGACTGGAAAAACCCACTTGAGAAACTCCCAAAAAGTCACAATAAAGACAATTCTTTTATTATATACTCAATATTAGAATTTAAATAATATAAAATATTATTGTTGGGATATATTTTGGTAAAAGTGACATAAAAAAAATTAGTTGACGTGTTTTGAACCATAACAACTAGTTTTGACTAAAAGTTATCATTAGTTAACAATAAATTTTTAATTGAAATAAAGTTATAGATGAAAATAATTTGTAAATAAAAAATTAAATTGATTTCATTAATATTATTATTTTAATCGAAACCAAGGTGAAACTTAATTATTCTAAACAATAAATTGAAAAAAAATAATAAGAAAATGAAAAAATTAAATAAATATGTAAATAAATAAACACAATAAACATAATATGGTGAAATTTAGCTATTCTAAACAATAAAACTAAAAATAGTAATAAGAAAATGAAAACATAAAATAAAATAATAAATTTACTCAATTTTATTACTTAGACTAGTTATCTTTAGTGCAACTTTTTGGAAACTTTTCCAGTGGGGTTTTCCACTCTAAGTTCTCTAAAATTTGGCAGTAATTTATTGAAATCACAAGTGCATAATCCAAGTGTCCAGTACCCTAACAGTTTAGTTTTATAGGTGTTGAATCCATACATACAGTGAAAAACATAGTTTAGATAACACAAAACAAGTTTTTACCTCAACTTGTTCCGTGGAAAGTCCCAATAAAGACATCTCCTTATTTGAACAAATAAGAAAAAAAATTAGTAAATAAATACAAATTAAAGAAATACCATAAATTATGATTAATAATAATAATATAATTCATATTAATATAAATAAATAAATAAATATTATAAAAACTTAGGAATACAAGGTAGGGAACCAACACCGGCTAATACTCCAATCCTCGTCTCTATTTAGGTTGATAGGCCTCCTTTCAATTTCCAATGCCTATCTAAACTTACGGTGATGAAATGGTCAATCCATGCAATGACCCAGCATGCTCAATGGATATGTGATATTTTGTCTTTTTCACATATTTTGCCTTCCATGTTTGATGTCAGTTGTGTGCTCATGAATCCTCTGATTAATTGACCTACCAGTTTCACCAATGTACGGATTCATACAGGAGCAACGGATGACATAAACATATTTCCTATCTTTAGGGTTCACATGGTCCTTCACTGATCTTAGGGGGCTTTGGATAGTGTTCAGGGGCCTAAATGTAGAAGGAACCTTACGCTTCTCTAAGATCTTAGCAATATTATCTGTGGTTCCTTGGAAAAATGGAAGATGAACCCGTGAAAACTGACCTATATGAACTTTTTTTAATCCTAGGATGTTTTTCAGCCTGAAGGAAGTCTCTAAGACATTAGCGCTTACCATAACCATTCTTATTAAAAAAACTATGGAGATGGGTTTTTTCATCATTGAGGTGTTTTTTATTAGAAGCTTGTTATGCCAAAGTGGCTAAGGTGTTGAGAACATCTGGCTTTTGAGGGGGAAATGATGCGAATTCGCATGAAGATATTGTTTGGTGTGAGTTTTCTTCCAGAAAACTTGGTGGGAGAAAGAATCATCATCTCTCTTTGAGCTAAGAACCTACATGAAAGAGAGGTTTTCATTGGTTTCACATTCCATAGTAAACTTTATTGAGTTGGATTGATTGTTAAGATGTTGGAAACCGAGCTCCAACTCTTCTCAACCATGAGACCAAATGACGCATGTGTCATCCACAAACCTTTTTCCAAATCATAGGCTAGAATAGACATGAGGACAAGGCCTTAGATTCAAATTTCTCCATAAAAAAATTATCCACTACTAGGGAAAAGGGGCAACCCATTGAAACACCATAAATTTATTCATAAAATTCACCTTCAAAACTCATGATCGGTTTTTAGGGGTGCATCTTACACTTGTCCAAGGAACCACAGATAAGTTTTCCAAGCTCCTAGAGAAGCATAAGTTTCCTTGGACATTTAGGCCCCTAAATACTATTCAAAGCTCTGTAAGATTAGTGAAGGACCCTGTGAAGCCTAAAGATGGGAGAGGTGTTTATGTCATCACTTACTCAAATGGGAATCCTTACATTGGTGAAAATGACCACTTAATTAATCAGAGGAGTCATGAGCACATAGGTGCTTCGCTTCGACAGAACATCTAGAAAAGATTAAACATCACATTTGCATTGAAGAACCGAGGAGTCATGAGCACATAGGTGCTTCGCTTCGATAGAACATCTAGAAAAGATTAAACATCACATTTTCATTGAAGAGCCGAGGATCACTGCAAGGATTGATCATTTTCATGGCCTTGGAAATTGAAAGAAGGCCTATCAACCTGAATAGAGTCAATAGTCTGAGTATTAAGAGATGTTTGATCCCTACCTTGTATTCTTAAGTTTTTGTAATATTTATTTATTTATTTATTGTTATTATTATTCGTTATTAATAAAAATTTCAATATCTTTTAATGTATTTATTTACTAGTTTTTATTATTGGGCATAATTTTTTTTTGATTAAATAATAAATGAGTTAATTCACTAATTTTGATTTAATTTTATTCATATTCGAATTTTATTTTTTTTATTTTCATTTCTAATTACTATTTTTAATTTAAGTTTGATATTACATCTCAACTTATTATTTGATTTTATTATTTATATTATTAATTTATTTATTTTCATTGGCTTATTACCATTTATATCAATAAAATTAATTTATTTCTCATAGCTAGAAAATATCTAATTTCATCTATTTAATCTAATGCCATGATGTGATTCTTCATCTTGCCCTGAAAATAAACTACACTAAATGGTTCCAACTAAAAAAATTTATATAATTTTTACTGAAAAATCTCTCAACATTCATAATATAGGTCACAAAAACATAATAATATAAATGATTATTTTATTACTTTGAAGATTTTTATATTTATTCATTATATTAATATACATGATTTTTAAGAGAAAAAATAAAATATATAAATAAGTTTTTAGGTGAAATAATTTCCATCCATTTATTTATAATTTAATCATTTTTTAATAACTCAAATATGTTAATATCTAATATATGTAGTGTTCTCACTATTCTATATTTTGGATTTTTTAATTATATTTTTTTATTAAAATTAGGAGTTGTCTATAATGCGACTTTTTAGAGATTCCGGTGACGGAATCCGGCAGAAGAAATGAGTTTAAATCTTGATTTTTAGCAGTTAAAATGGTTTTTTAACTGCATATTTGGATTCAACGCCCTGAAAAACCCGTGGGAGCCATTGATTGTGCAGAAACTAGCTATCAAACTTGGGATTCCAATGAATTCCTGCCGGATTTTGACCGGAAAAAACCGCTGGAAAAGCTTTCAAAAAGTCGCGTTATAGACTACTACTTAAAATTATAAATGTATTCATTATTCTTACACAATGCGAATGTCCAAAAAGTTTTTTGAGATGCGAAATCTAACCGTGCGTTCCAGAAAAACTAAAGCAACAAAAAAAAATCTAACCAAAACTTATTTTACATATTTTAACTTGGTATGTATACATATGTGTCTCCATCTATAAAAAGAAAGTTATGCCAAAGCTATGGGAAAGACAGCCGTATTTTTCATATGTAAAGCTAGGGTATGATGTTGTTATTTACATTATGCCAAAACTATAGGAGGGACATGGCCGTATTTTTCATGTTTAATTTCATATCAGTAAATTTGTGTCCTCCATCTACAAAAAGCAAGTATATCATGTTCTTATTTACATGCAAGATATCATGTTGTTATTTATAATTTAATATAGAGAGTGGTTATGTTTTATATTTAAATTAGAAAAATTAAAATAGATAAATTTTGTAATTTATTTATATTTAATTATGTAAGATTTAAAATAAATATTATTTAACAATAAAGTAATTTTTAACTATACTATAATAAAGTTTTAATATAATTACTGATTAACGTTGAAAAAAATAATACATTATTTTATTGTTTTTTTGATTTAATATAATATTAATATAATTAAAAAAAAAAATAAATAAAAAAATAAAAAATTCAATTTTAATTCAATTAATTATATTAATTTTTTATTAATAAAATTATAAATAATTGTTTTAGAAAAAAAATTATATATACATATCATATTAAAAAATAAATAATAATCCCTTAAATTCATAATCGTGATATTTCAAAACATATTACCATTACTATATCTATAAGCATCTGAACAATGACCTAATAATCTAACATGTAACATATCTCATTTTTTTTTACTACGTTTAGCCAGTTACAACCTATATACATTGTCCCCTTATTTCTTCTCAATTCAATATAACACTATGTATTTTTTTTTTTTGCTTGGCAAAGGCTAAACTAAATATATTAGAAATCAAAAAAAGTATTTACAAGAGGTGTAAACCTCTGAGAGCGAGTGTGCAGCTCTCTGACAAAGCTTTCCTCATCAACCTGAAATGTCTGCGTGTACAGGCTAGAGATTACAAAAAAACCAAGAGAGATGGTTTGTATTTCAGCATAGACCGACATAGACAGACATAGACTGACTTAGACAAACAGAGAAACTGGAAATTAACCCAGACCCCAAGACCCATTACAAGCAACAGTAATTCGAGCCAGCATTTTGTCATTTGTTGCTCGCCACCCTACCAAAAACTAAGCCAAAAGAAAGAAACATTGAGCGCCTGAGATCAGGCTTACCCAAGACTCATCTGCCATTAACTGCCCTGCTTCTTCCGCGCATCAGCTTCTCGTTCCTGCGCACGCTTCTTGCGATCTTTTGCTGCACGAACCGGGTCACGCTCCCAAGTCACCTCCATGCCAACTGGAATATCTTCAAGACGTTCAATACCAGGCGGCAATTTGAGGTACAGAGTATAATCAAACGAGTCTTCAGACGCCTCATTCTTTGTTTGGCTATGAGGAGAGGAAGGCCTGCTGTTATGAGTGTCCCTTTGAGCTTCTGAAGGACCCTCAGAAGTAACCATGGGCTCTTTCCCTTTGAGGCTGCTGATTTCTTGTAATGCTTCTGCCTGCTCAGCTGAGTAACTGAAGGTGCTCTCCTCGTCCATCTTACTCTATAATTCTGGGCTGTAGGAACTGTCCTTGAGCTTGGAGGTGTTGTCCGATGAGGGGGGTGTCTTTTGCTCCATGTCAGCCTCCAAGCTTCCTTCCTCCTCATCCTCCTCAGCAAAAATGACTGTTATCATGGCCTTAACAACCGGTTTGTTCCTCTTGCGATGGTAATAAAGAGTCGCAGTCTGCACTACATTACTTACATCAGACTCAGAGTTCTCTGAATCACCGGAGGATGGCAAGGCACATGCCAGAGGAGAGATTCACCGCGGGCTTGAATGGCCACTCTCTCTGGTGCCACCCTGCTGCCCCAAATTACCACCCCTGCGAGGCCTATGATACCCTGCGCATGGAGCCATAATAAAACCAGGGCGGAGCTTAACGACCTTGTGCCTTCGGCTGCACAGAAGAACTTTGTGGGACCTCTTACTCCGATGGCCCTGTAACCCAACTGCCACCGACAAATTCACCTGAGCCAAGCAAGAACACCCAGCAAGAATTGGGCAGGGGAAGGACTCGAGGGTGCGTATGCTGCCCTCAAAGCCTCCCTCCTCCACGTTAACCTGAACCACGAAATCTCCAGAACCAGAGCCGAACTGCAGACACAGAATGAGGAATATTTGCGCCATGACAAGATAATTGTTAGCTGAACCTTGGAAAGACCACTGCATTGAAGAGCCATTAAGGCTCGTTAAGTCCTTTTGGGCAGAAACCAGCCGAAGCCCATGGCGACCACCTGTCCGCAGCGTGGCATCATGTCCTCGGCGCATGGGCTTCGACTCGACTTAAATGCAACCGTTAACACCCGCATCCGGGTGGTCTTGAGCTTTCCACTGAGTATCATTCTTTAGTATCTCCTGAAAGGTGGACCATTCTGTCTCTGAGACATTACCCTGAAGTAATCCTTCGAAATGATCCTTCCCCTTGTCTACTCCTAAATTTGCCAGAAAATCTGCTAGTTTATTCCCTTCACGCCTTATGTGGTGGAAAGTTATAGCTCTGTTATCCCTTAGCCATGATTGAAGAAGCTCCAGCCTTGTTACCATTCTCCAGCTCCTACTAACTTTCTGTGCCTCTGTTCCTTGTTGAATCTTGGTTGCCATGTTGATTAAGATTTGGGAATCCACTTCCACAATTAGAGGAGAGAAACCTTCCTTTTGGGCGATGTTGAGACCTTTCCAGAGTCCTTCAAGTTCAGCCACATTATTGGTGTTCCATCCAACGGAGCAAAAGAAGACTTTAAGCACTTGTCCTTCGTGGTTTCTTACTGCTCCTCCATATCCTGTGGAACCGGGGTTACCTTTAGAAGCCCCGTCGAAGTTGAGAATGAACGTGTTGATGGGCGGAGGGGACCAAATTGAAGAGATATCCTTCTGTTTATTAGAATTGTTTGGGAGAACATTGGAAAAATGTAAGTGAATTTGTCAATTATTCCATATTGCTTTCTCCTTATCGTTGGATGGGAAATCCTCCTGCGACCAGCCTTTGATGGATAATGTTTCCTGTACATTCTTGTTTATTATCTGCCATACCTGCTGCTCATCCATTGATTGGTTTTTGAAGATTCTGCGATTTCGCTGTTTCCATAGGTTCCACATTACAATTCCCGGGATTATTTGCCAGAGCGAGTTCAGAATGTTACTTTGATAAGGTTTCTGAGGCCAGTTGCGTAAAGTATTGTTTAAGTCTCCTATCTCGCGGCCTTCCTTTTGGTAGCGGAATGTGACTTTCTCCCATATTTTCCTGCTAAAAGTACAGAGTTGCATAAGATGCACAGCAGATTCTTCCTCCATTTTACAATTGAGGCATATTGAGGGTCCTTCAAATTTTCTTTTTCTGAGATTGTCCCAGGTGAGGATCCAGTTGTGGGATAGGAGCCAAAGGAAAGTGGAGATCTTTGGCCAAATTGGGGGACTCCATATTTTCTCCCATAACTTGTCCTTGGTCAGCTGATCTTTGAGAATAAGGAGATACGCTTCTTTGGTTGTATAAGTTCCTTTCTCTTCATAGCCCCACCTCAGTTTAGCCTGCTCTGTCTCTTTTAGAATTTTTCTCTTTTGGAGCTCGTCAGCAAGGGTTCGTTGAACCGCCTCGGGCTATCTGGTATAATTTCTTGTGCCTTTCTCCAAATTCGGTGATCCGAATCCTGAATGTCTTGCCAAAAATGATTTACCTTTTCCTGTAGTTGAATTTGGTGTGCTGGAATTCCTTGTATTGCATTGACGAGACATGGAAATTGCTGCCAAGCATCAGTCCAAAAACGCGCTGTACCACCATCCTTTACTTCCCAGAAACTATGTTTTTGGATAAGATCTCTGTGCATTATCGCTGAATTCCAGATAGTTGAGCCTTTGCTAATTTCTGTCATTCTTATACGTTCCTCCAGAGGTAGGTTGCTGGCGTATTTTGCCATCCAGAATTTGGCCCATAGTGTTCCTGGGAAAGCTAACCATTTCCACCATATTTTAGCTCCCATTATCACATTGTTGTGTTCAGGATCCCGGAGTCCAATCCCCCCTGCTTTCTTCGGGAGACATGCTTTCTCCCATTTGACTAATGCCCATTTCCTGTTGAGTCCAGAACTGCCCCACAAGAAATTTCTTTGCAGCTTTTTGATGGCTTTTAAAACCCGTTTTGGCGCCGCCAATATCGAAAACAAGTATAGAGGCATGGATTGTAAGACAGCCTTAATAAGCACAAGTCTACTGGCCATATTTAGAGAACGATGAGTCCATAGCAAGAGTCTTGATTCCAGCCTTTCCAAAAGGGAAGTCCAGGAAGAATGCTTCTGAGCAGACTCTAAGAGAGGGGCTCCGAGGTATTTGGAAGGCAGAGAAGCAATGGAAAAACCTAGGATTCGAGCTATGGATCGCTGAGTAGTCAAGTGGGTGTTAAAGAAGAATATCTGGGATTTGACTCTGTTAATACAAGCTCCAGAGGTTGCTGAGAAGTTGTTAAGTAGAGAGTTTAAGGAACGGGCTTCTTGGATGGAAGAGTGGCCAAAGATCATGTTGTCATCTACAAATTGCTGATGGGAAACGGTGGGAGCGTCATGGAGCTTAATGCCTTTAAGATCATGGGATTGGATTGCAGCATTAAGGCTTCTTCCCAGGCCTTCCGCCATTATAATAAACAAGAAGGGAGAGAGAGGATCTCCTTGTCTCAATCCTCTAGAGGGGCAGAAAGTTGAGGTGGGAGTCCCATTAATCAAGATAGAAAAAAAGGTAGAGGAGACCAGATTTATGATCCATCTAATCCATGCATTGGCAAAACCGAACGCACTTAAAATTTTTTCCATATACTCCTAGCTTATACTATCAAAAGCTTTAGAAAGATCAATTTTTAGAAGCATACCTGGTTTTTTTGAATGCTTTAGAGAATGAAATATTTCATGCGAGAGAATGATTCCGTCGATGATTTGCCTCCCTTCGATGTATCCGGATTGCTCCGGGGAGATGATGCCTGGGAGAAGCGGTTTTAATCTTAGCGCCACTACCTTGGAGACAATCTTGTAAATGATATTGCATAGGGCAATAGGCCTGAATTTGTCTAGGGTGTTGGAATCCTCCGATTTAGGAATTAAGGCTATAAAAGTTGCATTTAGGCCTGGATACATCCAGCGTAAGCTTTGTGACTCCTCCACGACCTGCCACACTTCCCATTTGATTAATTCCTAGAAGTGATGAAAGAAATTTGATGAGAAGCCATCGGGACCGGGCGCTTTGCCGGCCTTTAAGGATTTTACAGCCAATTCAACCTCCTGGAGACTAATTGGTTTGAGAAGCAGGGAGGTTTGCTCCTCTGAAACCAGCCTCGGTATGTGTCTTGTAATGTTATCTATGGTCTCCCCTCTATTTATGTTCGGCTCTTGACTTATTTCTTTGAAGTAGTGTAGGAATTCCTTTTCTATTTCTTCTTGGGATTCCAGTTTTTTTCCTTGGGCGTTGGTAACTTGAGCAATTTGGTTGTGCATTCTTCTTTGTACTGTGGTTCTGTGGAAGAATCTGGTGTTCTTCTCCCCCTCCTTCAGCCAACGGATGCGGGATTTTTGTCTCCATAGCACTTCCTCTTGTTGCTCTCTTTCAAGAAGTTTGCCTTCCATTTCTTGTTCCTTTAGCGCTAGCTCCTCTGACCGCCCTTCTAGGATTAATCTTTGTTGAATGTTTTTGAGATCTTGGAGAATCTTTTCCTTTTCCTTAAAAATGTTGCCAAAGGTATGTTTATTCCATCTCTTGATTTCTCCTTTGAGCAACTTCAATTTTTTTTGGAATCTTGCCATTTTGGATTGCTCGATTGGGTTGCTATTTTGCCAAGTGGTGGTTATGAATTCCTTGAATTCTGGATGTGATAGCCAGAAAGCTTCAAATCTGAAAGGTTTTTTGATATTATTGCCAGGCCTGTTCCAGAGCATTTCTATGGGCCAATGGTCCGAACCTGAAAAAGGAATGATATGAGCTGTGAATTCTCCTCCTACATGGACGACATTGTCAGAGATCAAGAACCTATCCAGACGGGAGGCAATCTGCATGGGAACAACTCTCTTATTCGTCCATGTGTAGAGGCCATTTACTGTAGGTAGATCTATAAGCCAATTACTCTGAATAAAATCTTTTAGGAGTGTACCATCCTTATTGGTTCTGCAGCGACCCCCCGTCTTTTCCTCAGATGAAGCTATCATGTTAAAATCTCCTCCCATCACCCATAACAGATGTTTTCTGTCTTTATTGAGCTGCTCTATTGTATTCAAGATTGCTGCCTTCTGCTGTGTTTCTTGAGGAAAATAGACATTCGTTAGATGGCCATAAATGTTAGTGCCCAGAAGATGAAAAATACCCTGAATGAAATTTTTATTAGCATGAATATTATTTAACTGTATCTTTCTTGCATCCCATAAAATTGCAAGTCCCCCTGAGGCCCCTTGCGCGTCTACTGCTATCACCTGACTGCCAGGCCATGCTTTTGCAGCTGCTTTTTCCAAAAAGTTCAATGAGCATTTAGTTTCCTGAAGAAATAGAATTGATGGTTTTTCTTCCATGATCAAATTTTTTAGGAGTTTCCCTTTCCTAGGGCTATTGAGCCCTCTTATGTTCCAAGATATCAATTTCATTGGGAGGGATTTAGGTTGGTGTTGAAGTACTTGGTGAGTTTGGCATATCTACCAGACTCAATTAAGACTGCTCCAAGCTTGATTGTTCGTTCTAATGCTGTTTTTCTTCCTCTTTTTTTGCTGTCTTTGAATGCAAATTTTCCATCCCATTTACTACATGTTTGTACTCCTAGGGAGTATTTCTTTTGGGCTTTGGTTAGTATTTCCACCAAATTGTCAACTTGGGTTTCAGGAATTTTGTCAAAATTGCCCAATTTGCAGGCCTGTTCCATTCCTATAAGATCGAATTCCCCGATATCGATTGGTTCACTGTCATCTTCCATGAACTGTATTTCTTGCTGATTTCCTTCTGTTTCCTTCCCTTTGTTCTTGCTCTGTAGGGGATTGTCAATATCCATATCTGGATTGCTCCAGGGTTTTGAGACCTGTTGGGTCTTTTTGCTTTGTAGGGTCGAGATTGGTTTCTCCTGTTGAGATGCATTATGCGTTGTCTTTTCCTTGTTGGGTTCATCCTAAGTTGTCATTGTTGCTAGCGCCTCAAAGCTGTTGCTGGTAGAGGGTTTGGAGTTCTCTACTGGCGAAGGTTTTAGAGAGGCATTCGGCTTTTTTCCTCCGCGTCTTTGGTTTGTCACTTTAGTAAAGCCATCCTGTTGTTGAGGTTCGGGATTGGTTTGAGTTTCCTCCTTCTTGTTTAGGGGACAATCTCTGAAGAGGTGTCCAATAACATGACATTTCCTACAACGAAACGGCACCTGTTCGTAGTCAATCACTTGGATCCAGTCGTGATCCTCATGGAAGAGTCTTACTGTGTCTAGCAAAGGCTGCTTTAGATCCATGTAAACACAGATCCGGGCATAGGAGGCATAGGTAGTGTATCTCACAGTTTTGGTTTCTTCTGCAACTTTTACAAAATCTCCTATCACTGATCCAATGGATTTTAAAGAGTCTTCACCCCAATATTCCCATGGCAGCGAATAAATTCTGATCCACACTAGCGCGTAGTTAAGGTCTTCCTTATCCGGATTAAATCGGGCAACCCATTCTCTGAGGTAGAGCCCAGCAGAATTGAAGAAATATGGCCCCCCATCGAAGACTCTGTTTCTGTCTTCCAGGCAGTTAAAAATAGCAGTAAAAAATCCTTTCGGCCCTAGGAGGAGGGTTATTTCACCCTTTGGCTTCCATTTATGATTTATCCATCCTCTTAGAGCTTTTTTGTTTGGCGAGAAGCCCATAAATTTACCTATAAGGGCATGGTCTTTCATAAATTGTAGTCTTCCATTTATTCTATCACTAGGCAGTTCAACTTCTGGCCTATGAGTAGCAACCGGTTTGCAAGTGGATGAACTAACCTTTGGATGTTCAGTTGAAGCTTATGGATCCACCGTGTTCTGCGCTTCCCCTGTGGACTTATCTTGATTCGCTGAGCCTGTGTTTGTGTTACCTTCTGGTCCTTGTTGGCTTCCATTAAAGGGCGGAAGCTCTGCCCCATCCCCCTGTGGGGGTACCATTGGGGCCGCCTGATCCGTCTGCTGCCTGAAGCGTTTATAGTACTTGTTAGATCTGGGTGCGCAGAGCAGGAGCCCTGCCACCGTAGGTTAACCGTGAAACCATAGCAGCCGCTCATCATCGGAACGCCATCGCTCCTCCCGTTCGCTCTCTTCCCACCTGTGACTGAGTTATTAATATAACACTATGTATTATCGTTGCTTCCCATGACATATATAAATTTACAACATACATATAGTTCATTAAATTTGTGGTAGCTATATTAGGGTTCCGTGTAAACCTAAATAACTGATGTCATTGTGTTCATTTGTATATGGAAATATATGGTTCCTCGGCCGACGAAAATTATTAGAGTTTAATATGTTCTTGGTTCAATATGATGTTATATCGACCTCTCTACGTTTCCATTTGGACTTACACATTCCATTCATATTTGTCACATCAAACAAACAATGTTGACAACACCTCATCTAGAATTTCTAGACTGCCAGCTATTCGGACTCTGATCTCAGGATTTGATTTTAGATTGGAATGGTAATATGGAATGAACCGACTGTTTAGGGTTTCAATCTACAGTGTTGATGGAGTTATGTATTTATTGAGTAACTAACTCCGCCTCCCACAACCCCTGTCCTCACTCAGTTACACCCTCTGCTCACTAGGAACAAGCTCTGCAATGGAACTCTTACATATCACCGTGCTTCCCTAGTTTTAGATTGTTCTGCTCACAAATTGTTCAAGATTGTCATTCGAGGTGATAACAATGTTCAAAATTTTGCAAATATATTTATTTTTTTGTTTGGAGCTATGGTTACAATTTTGGTTTCAAAATTTTTCCACTTCTTGTTTGTTTTCGCTTCCTCCGTGAGAGACTAGTTATGTAGTTGTTTTCCTCAAGTATTAACTACAACATGGGTCGTTCAATGTGTTGTTTCATAAGGCTGATATTTGGGGGAAATAGTCTGCAACATGTGTATATATTTGTTTTCAATTGTTTATTAATTTAGTTTTTGTCTATATTGGTCTTCAACTAAATTTCATTGTTAGGTGTATCAGAAAATGGTTGTAAGAGCTTCTAGTTAAAAGTTTATGTAATAAAAGTTAATAAAGGAAAAATAAGTCAACTGTTAAAGGATAAATATTCCAAGTTGAATGATGGGAAAATATATTCTAGTGGGCATCACTCAATGTGCATATGGCTAAAGTGAATTGGCAAAGGAAATTGCTAAGGCATTAAAAATGGAAAAAGACATTTTTGACACATTTATTTAAGCAAATAATGGAAAATGGGAAAAAACCAAGGTGAAAGCTCACATGTTGTATGTGAGAAAGAAATCGAATGAAAATATGCAAAATGAGGAAAATAGAGGCATCATTGATAAAAAGGCTTATTAAGATCCATTTGTGACCTTTTGTCAGTTCAGTTTCGGAGCTCTTTCATTATTCTCTCTCTCACACACACACTTTTGGACACTTAAAATTCTTCTTGGATCATTTTAGCTTCAGAGCAAGGAGGGGGAAAGAAAGGAAAGGAAGGACAAGGAAGGGAAAGCAACGCAAACATCAAACAATGAAGAGTAGTATCAAGTAGATTCAATAGGAATATTTGTAGGTAGCATATTGCATGTGTGATTTCCTAGCTAGTTTTAACATGCATGGATTTGCATGTTGGTATATGTTCTCTTGCTATTGGTGGCATGGTTTTTATGGGTTATCAAAATGGTTTTTAGCCTAGCATTGTCTTTTCCTAGATAGCCATGGTATGTTGAGATTGTTTTCTTGGTTTTGAGCTTTGGAATTGTTAGCTGGTTTCAAAATCTAGGGCGGAGGTGGTCTCACCAAAATTCTCAAATGCCTAGCAATCCCTTGAAAGGTTTTGTTGGGATACACGGTAAATTTTGAGGGTGGAGTCTTAGTTTAGGGCCTAGTGGTCTGGTGTGGATTGCGGTAAAGGACGAAAAACCAGTGTCTTAGTTTAGGGCCTAGTGATTTCGTGTGGATTGCGTTAAAGCCTTCGAGTGAAGGAGACAAAAATTTCTTTGAGGATAGTGATGGAGTTTAGAGGAATTCCTTGGTTAAGTTTTGGGATCTCGGTGATCATTTTGGTGAGATCATAGTTTGGTGTGGGTGGAGGTGGTTTAACCTCTCGATTCCCTTGACTAGTTTATCCATTGGATCCCACATTCATGGTTGTAATATGGCATGAGGGTGACTGGCTGAAAGAAATATTTGGTTGAGCCATTTCCTCAGTCGGGTGGTACGTGGAAGTCTCGAACCTAGTCAAATTTTCTTATGTTTAAGAAAAGCTAAGTTCTCTTTCCTTTTTATTTATTAATATGTGGCTTTAATGGTTGTTATCTCAATGTTATTTACATGTTGTAATGCTGGTTATAAGCATGGTTATATGACTGGTTATTGTCATGGTTATTTCATGTATTTACTTGTAAATGAAAGGATAATGGATGCAAGACCTAATTGATGTCAAAACAGTTAAAGGAAGAGGGTGGTGATCCTTATGGTCAAGTCTCATATGAGTTATCAATAATTTATTCTCGTTCTTGTATCCATTTCCTGTATATTGTATCAATGCCATGTGTTTGGCAGAATGTTAGTCCAGTTGGGGATGGCTAGGCCTAGTCTTCGAGTCCATTTTTTATTTGTAATTATTTTCATCATGTAATTCATGGATTCTGTAAGATATAGGGGTCTCTGGGCAGTGACCTGGATTCTTGGCTTGAAAACTAGCATAAATCTTTGAGTCGCAGACACATGTTTGAGGAGAAATGCCCCGAGACACATGCATACCCATGTTGTTCATGTGTCTAGATGTTTCTAGATGTTTTCTTGTCCCTATGAAGTGGGAGTCTAGGGATTTAGTGGTATAAAAGATCAGTGGGACCAATGGGTTTGTCAGGGGAATGACTGGGATGCATTTTGGGAGTTTGGTAGTAGGTGCAGAAGGTCTAGTATTGTGTGTTTCTATATTTTCCACTTCCTTAAGTTCAATTAAGAGATCGAATCATATCATAGTAACATCTCTTCACATGTTTACCCCGATTGGTCAGTTACTTGGGTAGATGTGGGAGGAGAGTCATTACATAGTCATATCAGAGTATGGTTCACTCCTCAAACTGGATGGGTGGTGTGTTGGTCATACATGCATGTTAGTTTCATAAGTGTTTCTTATTTTTGCAGTCCATGTGCTTGTTGCATTTGTATGGTGTTGACCATGGTTGTAGTGATTTTTGCATGTGAAAGTTGATGGTTTTGTTTTGGGATGTGTCATAATGAGTGTTTGGCTATATATGCATTTGTTAAGAATGTCACTATCTATATATTATTATGCATGCATTGTGAGGTCATTGTATGTATTTTGTTTCATCGTGATGTTATTGTTACGTTGTGACACTGATATGTTAGCTGAAAAAGAGCATGAGATGCATACCATCAAAGTGAACTTGTAGCATTGGACCTTAAGGCAAGAGCATGTCATCATACATACATGAGCATGCATGTATGTAGGTGAAGGATTATTATATGAATTATCTTTATTTGTATGACTTTCATTCTATTGATTGTATGGTTACATACATGATTGATCTAGGTCTGGATGCGACAAAGGACCCTTCCAAGACCTTTTACTTTCGTGATGTGTTAAATTTAATTTTAAAAGAACATTAATGAATATGTGTGCATGTTGTAAAGGAGAGGAACATAACAATCATCAGCACATGAAATAACAAGATGTTGATATCAGAGTTCGTCCAAGTGAGACTACGTCTCCAGACCCCGATGTCAAGATGGTGTACGCTGCTACATTGAGTGCTATCAATAATGATGATGTACACAAGCGATGATGTCATGATCATAAAAGGAAAATGCCCTCACGCAGTAGTGACTCTAAGTGATGTTCCACTATAGGAACTCTCAATCAAAAGACTCCTATCAGGATGACACAAAACTCATGCATGATGAGCATCCCACCAACATGGCATAAAGGGATCTCAAAAACATGCATGACGACAAAAAGAGCATACCATTAACATGCAACAAGGGATCTCAACGCATAACATGATGAATGATGACAGTAAGTACATCACATAGAAAAGTCCACATCAAATTAAGCAAGGATTCATGACAACATGTAATAAACAAGATCTTGTATCAACATCAATCAAGGATTTGTGCAGCATAAAAGAAGTACATGAACACATCATATACCTCACAACCAAGGGCCATCTGAAGAAGTGGATGATGTCACACTGCTGAAGTTGTTCGGACCATCGATCTCAAGGCATCAATCGCATCAAAATGACTGCTCGCACATGAATATGGACATCTGCAATGACACTTAGAAAAGTGGTGGAAGAATATAAAGAGAGAATGAGAAATCCAAAAAGACCAACAGATTGGTAGTGTTGAGTAATGCAAAATCGACTGTCCAAAATCCAAATTCTGAGAATTTGAGAATCTGGGGCTCAAAGAATCTTTTAGATTCCCCTGGGATTCCTCAAAGATTCTGCTCCATGGGTGGACTAGAAATTTGCAACTCAGATGGCGAATCTGATCTCATCATTGTGATCCTTGTGGAAAACCATGAAAACTAAGTATAAACTTGACGATATTCTGAAATGGAAAAATTTCACTTCCTTGGGAAAATTTCAAGGCTCATGGTTTCGCTTTGTGTTTTCACTAAAATCATGGTTCCATGTGCATTTTGAAAATGGCTGAGAAATGTAGAACTATGATGAAGAAACGGACAGTGCTATTGCATTCGTGGCGACGGAAGATGTAGAATCCATATAAAATTTGTCAAATTTTGACAAAGTGAAAATTTTTCCCTCCTGCAAAATTCATGGTTCTTGCATAGTAAAATAATTAATTCATCTCGAAATCTCTGCCGACTTCTGCCTCAAAATCTATTCCCTGCAGCCTCTCTCTCCTCAAACTGTATGCAATGGTAAAAATGTTGGGTTTATATAAAATTTTCATCAGTGGATTTACCAAGAAAATGGTTATGGCATGTTGGTTAAAATTGTTTTTATTATGGGGGAAGTTGTTTGTTTAATAATAAATGATGTTCTAACGAAAGGATCAGCGAATGTGATTAATCCGACCATTCGACCTTTCTATGCAACAAACCCTAAAAAATAGCCCTTTTTTGTTTAAACCCAATAATACATGGAAACACTAGAAAAACTAAAAACCCAAACTTCAAATTTTATCAAATCGGGTCTATAAACCCATCGAATCCGGCCTGTTATCGCATGTTGCTATCGCAACGACTCAAGGGATCTTTCCTTTGGTTATGTCAGTCACTGATACATTGATCTTCCAGTCACTGATCGTTGATATGTCGATTCGCCGATCACTGATACGTCGATACACTGATTTTCGAGTCATTGATCGTTGATATGCCAATCCGCCAATCACTGATACGCCAATACACTGATATGCCAATCGCTGATACGCCAATCCGCTGATCGCCAATATCGCACCTCGCATATCGTATTGACGGAATCTATGCGTTTTTCTCCTATGATCATTGATGTCAATATTGCATGTTTCCTACCCCTGATTGTGATTAATCAGAGATCGTTGATCAGGGGTTCCTTCTGCCTGGCCTTAAGTCCGTCCTTTGGACTCCTCCTATTGTGATTTCCCTTCATAAGGCTTTAAACCCATTTTTAGAAGAAATCTCTGCTTTTTCAAAGGAACAAAGGCAAACTCTTTTCACGATAACTTCATCATCCAAAGTCCATTTTAGCCCATTCAAGTTGTAATAGATTTAGAATGAAAAGATATACGGAACGAGACTATTTCTAGGAGCATTCTTGGATTTTCATTTTCCCCTATTTCTTGCAAGTCAACCTAGAACTTTGACTGCTTCTATCTCCTTCATTCGGACTTGGTTTGATGAACCATTTGCACCACCGTGATGAGGACAATGAGATCTATGCTTGGGTCCTCAGTCTAAGTCATTATGAGCACTTTAATGTTTGAGCGTTCATAAGCCCTCTTTGTCCTGTGTGTCTCTCTGGAGCCACCTGGATCAATCCTCCCCATTGAGGAGCTTTTGGTACTCCAAAAGCATGAAAAATAACGTACAACTCTCTCTGTACCCTGCCTGCATCACAATCCTCTTGAAAAGGTTTGCTTCCATCTCTTTCACCTTTGTTCTTTAGAGCCTTCAGCGATGAGCAGAAACTTACTACCTTTGCAACCTATAGTATATTGTTTGCAAATTACATGCTTGAATGACATGACCAACTAATGACGTAAATTTCCAACACTTGCAACAAGTTTATAACACATAATCGATGGTCATGTTTACATTAAGATGGACATAATGCCCCAGCTATGACAACAAGGCCAACCTATCATGTTTTCTTCAATAAGTGATGGAAAACACATCATCACTGCAACCCATGATTTACACACATAAGACCAAACACTGTTGTTTTGACAAGTGATGGAAACATACCATCACTTTCAGAGTGTAAAATGCGACTCAAAACATGACCAGACATCATTGTTGCTGAAAACGTGATGGAAAAAACATCATCACTTTTACATTTTAAAATGAAACAAATGATTTACAAAAGAACAACCATGAGACAACAACATGTCTGGAAACCATTTTTCACTTATCAATGTGAATGGGTCACCTCCTTGTGGCTGTTTTGCTTGTCGAACAACTGTTTCACCTGGTTCACATACCGACGCTTTGTCTTTAAGGCACTGCTCTAGATGGAGCCTCCAACAAGTGGCTCTTTGATGACCATTTATGTTGCAATGACTGCAGTAGGTTTTCTTCCTCCACATCTGCTTAACCTATTTCTTTTCATGTTGTTTAGATGGTCCTTAACATCTCATCTTTTTGAGTGCTGCCATTCTTTTCCAACACTTAGAAAATGTATGGTTATGAAATCCACAAAAGGTGCACGTGTTTTGGTGCCATGTTTTACATTCATCATTCTCAACATGATCATAATCGAAATGAATATTCGAAGATCGAAAGTGGTTATACCTTCCCTTGTTGTCTCTGATTTTAATATGGAGATGAGAGCTTGCCTCAGCTCTCTCCCTGTGATGAGCCTCATAAATGGGTAATTATGTGGGCTCATTTTACCTTCTAACCTAGTCAAATCAACCATTGTCTTAGCTTATTGTATGATTTTCTAATTATATTTATGCTTATAGAGTGAGTTGAGTTAGTTATGATGCCATGTGGTCTAACATGTGTTTAATGCAGATTATTGATGATTTTTTAGGTCAAAGTCAAGGATCTAGTGGACAATGGAGAGGACTTATAGGAGGGAATCCTCCTCATTTATTACTTCTCACTTCAAATTCCCCTTCATTGAGCTCGGAGTACAAGCAACCAAGTCATGCACAACAAGGTAGCTGAGCAAGTGGAGGATGACTGATGATTATCTTGAGTTTTGGGAGCCAAGACTCTATGATTTTAAGGAAGTTGTTGGTAGCTTCATTTGTATAAGTAGAGAGGCCTACGGCCTCACTAGGGTTGGATTGTTGTTGGATCTTTGTTGTACTTTTTCTTATGTAAACTCTTGTCAACTTTGAGCTTATTATTTTGAAAGTTCCATGTAATCTTGTTGTTGTTTTGGAAATAAAGATGGAATCCTTTTTGAGTTAGCATTGAGTTACCTCAAAGGGCTGAAGGTCTTGGGTTAGGGCCCAATCCAAGCAGCCAAGCTCTTCTTTACTTGTATTTGCATGTTTTATTTTAGTTTATAGATTAGGTTTTTGTTAGATGGATTTCCATTTGTTTGTTTTTAATGGTAAATCAGGAATTAGAATCAGTTCAACGCTATATGTCAATAATTCATGTCTCGGTACTATATGATTATGTTCCATGCTGATTTCTTGGTGTTTCCATGTATATATTCGGATAACTAAATCCTGCATGTAATTTACTTAATTATTTCATTGCGGTGAAATCCCTTCACGTCTGGTTTGGGAAGACTATTTTGGCACTATATCCCTTGATGGGCTTGCTTGCACGATACAGTGTATACTCCTATCCAATTTTTTGTGGTCCAACCTCAGTTGCAACCTGAGGAGGAAAGTTTTCCATGCATCATATGTCCTGGATATTTGTGACTTACCTGAGTTCCAGCATGATATTTTGTAAATGAAATATATATATATATATATATATAATATATATATAATATATATTATATATATATAATATATAAAACAGGGCATTATAACACCAGACCCAACCCCAAGTTAATGCCCACACGCAACAAAACCTATAGACCCATATCATTTCGGGTTTTACTCTCGTCATTCTTACTATTGTTAACAGGTAAAATCTTATTACATTTTTTTGTTATTTGTTTCCTAAGCGTGAAATCTATGATTGTAGTTTAGATTATATTTACCCAGCTAGGGTTTTGGCTAGCAAATTGGTAACTTTTTCTTTGTTATATTATATATATCTACCATACCCTAGGGTTCTCTCTTCCCTCATGCCGAGGTTTTGCATGGTCAAGAATCTTTACGAAACCCTACAGTTTCACTATGGTTAACATTCACTCACATACTTTTCCAGAACTTAAGAGGGTTTTATATACTTGCCCCTTTTTCTCTTTCTTTTTTTTCCTGTTTCTCTGAGAGGCGAGTTTCAATAATCAATCTATGTTTTATTTAAGAGTCAATTATGTACCAGAGGTTTTCAGCTCTGTTTATTTTTTCATTTCCTATGAATGAAACAAAACTTAATCATGCACAGCAGTTAGAATTTTCAGTACCTGTTCTCTTGATGTCAAACTCACTATTTTGATAGAACTGTTCACCTTGATTCCCTGAACTACTATGACTCGCGAAGCACTACAGAAGCTGAGCCTTTTCTTTATCTCCTGCTTCTATTTTGCCACCCAACCTTGATATTCATATTTCAGGATTAGAATCTCGTCCCCTACTCTCTTGCAGGACCACTGCCCTCAACAAGATAATTGCACCAAGTGCTTGACTATCTGGTCATCACCAAACTTAGCATTCATTTTTCTTCTTTTCCTTTCTCTCTCTTTGCCTATCCTTATAGCACAAATTTTGCCTCCCCTCTATTCATTTTCTCTGGAAGCCCTTCTCGTTAGGGGAGGTAGTTAGGGTTGCAGTTACAACAACCTTCTTTCCCCAACTTCCTCCTCAAGAAGTTGCCAACACTTCAAAGAAAACAATTATTATTTTTCTTTAAAAGAAAATAATAAAAATATCATTAAGTTTCAAACAACAATAATGTCATATTCAGTTTATCTTTTACCACAGTAAAATCAAATATTTACATTTTCCCGAGGCATTACAAGAAATTTGTTGGCCGAGCCTGACATCGTGTGTTAGCTTTAGCTTGTCCCACATTCCTCCCAACGTTCCTTCACGTCTTTTAATTTTATCATTACTCGTAGCGTAAAAATTGTAAAATTTGCTAATAGGATTTTAAGTGAAAAAATTGTAAACTATTTTGTAATATAAAAATGTAAAGAATTTGTAAGTTATTTTATAATATAAAAATATTATATATGGACAAGTATCAAGTAGTGTGCATTATAAGTTTGATAAGTAAAGCAGATATGTTTTGAGATATTGTATTTTTGTCTATGTTGTAGTGAACACTAGTAGAATATTAGGAGGGTATGTAATCAATTTTCAATGAGTAACAAACTATTAAACTAGCAGCATACACCTTAAGAACAACAATTTTAATGTATAACCAACATTTAATATGTAAATCACAACATAAAAGTCATCACACAAAATCATCACATATAAGTGGAAACTCATAAAAAGAGAAACAATGAATTTCTTACTGTTGTGATGCAAAGAAAAGTTCCTACTTCCTCTTCTACATGAGATTTTTTGTAAGCTCCAACCTGCAAGAGGTTACTACCTCAGTTTCTTTTGCAAGCTTCAACTTGCAAGGAAGCTCTTGCTCCCATTATTTTTTTGTAGCCTACAACCCACAAGGGGATCCTACCTCAACAAGCTTTAACCTATTCTTTTTCAAACCACTACTTGAAAAGAGTCTAGCATCCACAAGTATTAGTAAACCTTATTTATGTTTATGTATTTTAGCAAACACTAACATAACATTAGCAAGGTTGCATGAAAGAAAATGGCCATAGAGTAATAGAAAAACTATGGAATATTGAATTTTGGATGATATAATTCTCGATGAGCTTCACATTGTGTTGGAAATCGGTTTAGTACATTCATAGAAATTTAATTATGATTTCTTTTCAATGATTAACTAAACTATTAAAGGAGAAAAATACAGATTAAGAACAACAGATTTAATATATAACCAACATTCAACATGTAAAAAACATCATAAAAGTGAGCACACAAAATCAACACATCTAAGAGGAAACCCTTAAAGGGAGAAAACATGGATTTGTTATTGTTGTGATGTAAAGACAAACTCCTAATGCTTGTTCTAAGTGTGATTTTTTGTAGTCTCCAACCTACAAGAGGTTGCTACCTCAATTACTTTTGCAAACTTCTAATTACAAGGAATCTCCTACTCCCCTCTATAGGCTACAACCCACAAGAGGCTCCTACCTCAAAAGTTCTAGCCTATTATTTTTGTATCTACAACTTGAAAGGAGATTACAATTCACTCACACATACAAGAAATAACATGCTAGTTTACGTGGTCTATAACTCTGCATGCCTCCATCTTTGTCTCTTCTTATTCTTCTCCTCTAATCTGCTTTGCATCTTCTCTATATGTGTCAGGTAACTAATCAAAAATAACTCAATCAACTCTCACATTTTATAACAATCTAGAAACAATCTGTCATCCAAAAGCACATTCTTTTATAAATCAAATTTATTGCTGGTTAGTATTTTATGTAGGAATATTATTTTATGTAGGAAAACTATCAAAACAAGATATAAGGAGCATACGATAATGATTTTTACATTCACCTCTCAAACCTGCAATTTTTTTACTTATTTGGGAAAACCATGAGAACACAATATTGGGAACATAAGATATCAGTTTTAAATGAATCAAGTTGCATTGAATTCAAGTCATCTAGATCTATGGTCTTGTACAAGTTTCAAGTACTTTTGAACACATTAAATTTTCTTTCTATTCATTATCATAATTATTTTTAATAATAAATACTTATCAACCTATAAACATTTCTTGTTAAAGGTTGTATTCTTTCAAATAAGATTTGTTTTTTAATAGCAATGTTTTTCACCTTCTTCCATTAATGTATTTAATTAATCATAATAAATTATTTAATTGTTGTTATTTTTTTTCATAAAACTATATTATCATGCATCAATAGATTAATAGCAATTTTATTACCCCTCCATCAAAATTTCGGAAATTAAATCACACTTAATATAACTAAATAAGATGTTATCTTTCATATTAAAAATAAAATAAAAAATTATAATCTATTTATATTTAAATTTTTTAAATTAATATTTTTAATAACTATATTATAATTAAATTTTAGCATAAAAATTTACAATAATGTTGAAAGAATATATATACTATTATTATGTTAATAGTTAAAACATTAAAAATAAATAAATGTTAATTAAAAAAAATAAATAAATTTAATTTAAGTTAAAAAATAGTTAATAGTATGTAGGTACAAAAATTAAAAATAAATATATCTTAATTAATTTAATCTAAGTTATTTCTCAAATTACCATTTAAACAAAATATATATCTATATATATATATATATATTAAATTCTCATCCGCGTTGTATCTTTGCAGGCTTATAACCCGAAATGCCAAGAAGCTAGGATCATTATACAAGCCAAATTAGTTCTGCGGATCGACACGCACAGTATCTTTGCATGCTTATAACCCTAAATGCCAAGAACTTAGGATCATTATACAAGCCCAATTAGTTCTGTGGATCGACATATTTCTGCTGGTAGCAACACATACCAACAGCCAAAAGACAAACAAATACCAATAATTACCAAACCTTCAACAACTGGTATTTATTTTTACATATGATAGAGCACACTGTTAGAATATTCATTCATTTCCTTTTTTATCTCACACTCGCTTTTAAATAATACTTATGTTGGAAATTTAAGTAATTTTTAACCAAAAATAAAACCAAATAAAGAGAGAATATATACCCGTTCCAGTGTGATTATCCGGACTTCCAGTGTGATTATCCAGACTGTTAAAACAAAAATCAATGAGAACTGATGCACACAAACACTGTCCTGCTGAGGGCTTATAAAGCATACATGATTATCTCGACTGTTAATCCAAAAAAATGCAAAGAAAATCTATGCTGCTGATAGCTTATAAAGCCAACATTGTGTGGGCAGTGCTTCTGGAGATAACCAATTTGATATAAAAATAGCATTACACCAAGAACTTTCAACAAAAGACAGTCCAAAAACCAAAATCATCCAGAGAGGGTCTACAAAACATTTACACAATTATATAAACAATTATATCCTATCCTATTTTGCATTTTGTTTAATTTTACATATTCATAATAATGCTCTTGAACTCAATTATATCCCATATTACTTTTGTACACAATTTTACAAATCTATAGTCCTGCTCTTAATTTTCTCTCAGAAAATTGTAAATGTAAAAAAAAAAAAGGTTTATAAGCCGATAAACCAAATAAACCATGTGGAACTGTTTTTGCTTCTGTGTTCCCTTTAAACCATTAAAAAAAATGTCATAATAGATATTCACTTTGAGGACCAAACAAACCTGATTCCCATTGATTGAATTATTAAGTCTGGTGAACGACACTATTTCTCGAAATAAATCTCTAAATTGAGTAGCGTCCCCTTACATTGTTTTCGAAGCAATTCTTTAATCGTCACTTCTAAATTGAGTAGCGTCCCCTTACATTGTTTTCGAAGCAATTCTTTAATCGTCACTATGTTGAGCAGTGGAGTTGTTTACATCCTCAATAAAAAGCAGTTGTGCCAGTGGAGTTGTTGTTTTGTGCCATCCTCCATCACAAATGATAGCGCTAAAGGATAATAAGATCCAGTATTATTGGCCTCGATGGTGCATAAAACAGCAAAATCAACGGTAAGCGATTGGTTTATTTATATGAAAATTTTATCAAAACTTATGTTACCAAGTTTGAATTGGAATTTGAATTTGAATTTAATTCGATAAGATAAAAATCCGGGAAAAAAATTAATTCCAAAAAAATTTTAAAAGCTTTTTTTTAAGTTTTTTTTTCTCAATTTATTTTGAAATTTTGAATAATTTTTATTAATTTTAAAATAATATAACACATTCTACTAATAAAATTATCTATAAAGCTTACTATTCATCTTTTCCTTCCAAAACATCAAGCCTTGCATAAATAAAAACCAATTACTTAAAATGAAGTCACTTCACACATTTCTTCCTGTACTTTTCCAGGATTGAAAAACAGAAACTTTCTAATATCAATTTTACCTTCTATTTTATTTTGGCTTTTTAACTTTTTATTTTCTTTCTTTATATATACCATCCAAGCTCTATTTCTCTTCGGAGAATCTTATTTTTCTATTCAAAAAGTCTTATAACAATGAAAAAAATAGACTATTTTCACTTATTTTCTGTCCTCTTTTTTTAGATTTCAAAAATGAGAAGAACAGATTTTTTCTAATTTTACTTATATTTTCAATTTTTTCTTCCCTTCTTTTGCCTATCAGTTTTTCCCCTTCTCTATATATTCCATCAAGCTTTTATTTATCTTTTTTCAAATCATAGTTAATGAATAATCTTCTCTCAGTCCTTTTACTTACCCACCTACATTACATATTTATTCAATCGCTTTTATTTATCTTTTTTCAAATCATAGTTAATGAATAATCTTCTCTCAGTCCTTTTACTTACCCACCTACATTACATATTTATTCAATGAAGCTTGATTGGAAATTTCTAGAGATTGCAACTGTGTTTGTGCCATATTTTATGTGCTGACAATCATCCGAAGGTGGAAAGATTAGGGCTAAACATGGACGACGAATCTAGATTGATGAATGGAGGAGCTACAAAGTAACGGCGTCTTCCCTTCCCACACTGCCTCCCTCATTCGGCCTCTTACCTGTTGGGAGGAAAACTGTGCGACTGAAACCCTCAATTGGTAACGCTTCGATAAAATCATCTCGCAGTAGATCAACAAATCCTAACCCTAAAGTAAACGTCTCGTTCCCCTTCAAGTTTACCTACTACAGTAACCGGCGTGAATATGATCTCCACCGGACATACGCAAGGCCCGGGGAACGGATTCACCGCCGGTATGGCTGACCGGCGATTACTAGCGATTCCGGCTTCATGCAGGCGAGTTGCAGCCTGCAATCCGAACTGAGGCCCGGGAGTTAGTGTATTATGTGTAATTGTCGTCTGGCCCTTTGCTAAACAACATCAATGTCACCCAGTTTCCCGTTCCAGTGTTCCGAGCATAAAGTGAAATAGTGATGGTTTTTGGTGCACTACCGCAAAGGACTGTTACATTACTCAACGCTCTCTGGTTGGGTAAGTTCTCCTTAGGGTTGGGTTTCATATTAGTTCTGTGTCTTTAGTTTAAGTTTCTAACTGCATTTATTTATTTATACTTTTCCTGGAGCATTCCCGAGATTAAGACCATATTCTATACCAATATACAGGTAATAATTCGATTAATAATTCGATTAACTTTGAAATCGATGCTAAATAATAATATTACTTTTCTCTTTTATGTGATTGTTTACTAACCCTAACCCTTTGTTATTTTCAGATTTTCCGTATAGGTTCAGAAGGTATCCTGTAACACAAAACTAACAAACTGTATTAACTCTACAATTAACGCTTAATGCTACGAATCGGATGTAACACAAGATTAACAAACTGCATTAACCCAACGATTAACCCTTAATACTACGAATCGGATTGAATTTCGGCGAATTGTTTGGCGGACGAACCCAATCAGCGAATTTCACGGATCGGTTGCCCCAATTCGGGCGAACTTGGTAACTATTCTAAAAGCTCATTCAAAGCATTGCCATTATCATAAATATCTAAAATCATTATTTAAAAAAAATATATAAGTTATATTTCAAAGTTTTATTACATAATTTATTTTACGAAATAAATTAAACTTAAGTTAGAATCCAGTCAATTCTAGATTGAATCTGGTTTACCTGAAATAATGTTATGATAGCGTTAGCTTTCCTACCAAAAAACCAAATACCTTAATTTATAATATAATATCATTAAACCCACAAATTTCAAAGATAATTCAGTTGGGTCAAATCTCCAAAATGCTTTTGGATTTTTACTAATTTTACCCACCATTAGATCTCTCTTAATTGACCGACCCAGATTTTCCCGTAAATATTGCGTGAACTGCCCTTAAAAAATGTCAATAAAACTACATACCCTAGTTTGATGCAATTTAATTAAACGAGTTGGATTTGAATCCAATTATAAAAAATCAAGATTCGAACTAAAACCAAGAGATGGATCATATACGAAATTCAACCAGAACGATCTGTATTTCTTTTGCCACACATTTTAACGGCCCATACAATAAGAGAGAACGATTAAACGATACTTCACAATTTAGATCCTATATTGTACCATCAACAGCATATCGTTATGATCTTTACACGAAGCCACACTGTGCCGAAACCTGCCCTATTCCAGCGGATCCCAAAATTGACTGTTCAGGATGGGCGTCGGTTCTGCAAAGGGGACAGGTGGAATGCGAAAGAAACCACATGTCGATACAGTCTACATGTAAACTATGTTTGCAATTGGGAAGAAGGCGGCCATTCTCATTCTCCTGCAGCTCGCACAGACAGACAGCGCACTCTAACCCATCAGGGAAAATGTGCGATCTATACACAAACTTGGGCAGCGTCTCTAATACCGCAGAATCTAACCCCACGTTCAGCAGCGTTTCCGCTTCTTCTCCTGTAAAATAAAACTGGCGACGCACATAAGCTAATCTCCGTCGACTCCGTCTAGTAAATCTAGCAGATTGTAGCCAAATCCATCTGGCATAAACGTGCAGCAAAAAGATCAGTACAACCACAATAAAACATGTTACGGCGAATACCTTGATTCTGTCATAATCCGGTTTGCCATCATTGTCAGGCGGGTGATTAAAACCAGTGACCCAGCCCATTTTCAATCTCAAATTGAAGCCACCAAATTGTCTTTCAGATGGACCTGCTCTGGGCCTCTCAAACAACAACCAAAAAGGCACACGGCCGGTTGATTCGTTGAATGAAGCAGCGTCTCGAACGCTTCTATAAATAGAAAATTGACCGTTATGGTTTCGATGAAAAGCTTCATGGCCAGTCACAATGATCGAATTTCATTACGGGAAAATGAGTGTGAATTATTTTCTATTTTTTTTTTAATTTCTTCTAAATTTTATTAAGTGATAGTTTTTTTTCATTGATAGAGATTTTGATAATGAAAATTTTCTGTTGATAGTTTTGGCTAGTTTAAAATTTATCATTTAAAATTTCATTTAAATCTCGTAAAGTGACAAGTATTTATTGAATAGCGGATATTTTTATAATGAAATATCTATATTTGTCAATATAAAATTTATCATTAAAAAATTTTAAAACGTAATTTTAAAAAGAGTATATTAATGAGTGTATTTTTTTAATGGATTTGATTATATTATTAAATTTTTTTAGAGATTTTTTATTATAATTTTTAAGAATACTTTCATTTATTTTCAGGAGATTAAAATATTTAGAAAAACACGTTGATGAAATAATTAAGCTTATTTATCTATTAAGTCCATTTAAAATAGAGTAGTTTAACAAATATAAAATAAATTAGTAATTGCACCAAAAATAAGTTGATGGACCAATTTTAGTTGTGGAATGTTTTTGCGTGGAGGAATTCGGATGTTGAATGTAATATAAGATTATGTAAATGTTTTGATTTGATCATAAAAAATAATAATTATAATTAATATTTAAATTAATTTATATTTATTAATATGGATCTATTAAGTTTAATAAGAGGAATCAAATGTCTATTAGTTAAATATTTTAAAATTAATAAAGTATTGGAGGTTAGATGTATTTTAAATTGTTTATAGTTTTTTATTATATGTTTTCTAGTTAATTTTGTCTGAAATTTATCATTGACAATTGCGCATTTGACTCACTTAATGTTTTATGAAATTTAAGAAAAATTATTAAAAGTGAGCTGTATTATAATTATTTTACTATTTTTACTTACATATTTTTCACTTGGTCTAAAAAACCCACATATTAGTCCTGAAAATATGGAAATTTTAGCAAGATTATAATAAAATCCAGCATTTTTTTTGGAAATGTGAGTTATAGCTGTCAAACTTTGAGATTTTGAATGTTCAAAAGATTCTTGATAGTGCTGAATTATTTTCACCATAAAAAACTATTTTCACAATAAAATTATTATAATTTTATTAAAAAAATAATTTTTCAAAAAAATAAATTAAAACAATTTATTTATCAAAAACTTAAAAACCAAATAGTTAAAAAATTTCATTTACCCATTAAAAACTTTTAATTACAATTTATGGCATTTTCATTTAATTTCCTTAAAATTTCAGAGATAAATATAACTTTATTTAATTATTTTAGTGAATGCTTATTGCTTTTAATTCGAACTTCAATATCCATTAAGTTGAATAAAATTACAAAAAATCTTAAAATCTTAAATTTCGTCTCTCCTTTATTCTAATTTAAAATTTATTGCAAATAAGAAAATTATAGATTTATTAATGGAATTTGTATATTTATAAGAATTTTATATTATTTACAAAATATTTCAAAAATTAAAAAATAATGATTAAAATTAATGTTTTTCTTTTAGATAGTATAAATTAATTTTATTTTTATTTTTAAGTTTATCAAAGTTAAAAAGCATTACTTTCATTTTCAAAGTCACACTATAAATAAATAAATATTTTTAATCTTGAAATTGACCATATTGACAAGAAGACTAGCGTCTTTAGTGTGATTTTTTGAACTTTCAGTTCTAGAAGCGGAAAAATTTGAGGTGAAATCTTGATTTGTGTTACGTAAATTCTTTTTTTGAGTGCATATATGGATTCAACACCCTCAAAATCCTCTAGGGCATTTAGATTATGCACGGGTTACAATCTTTTGAACTCATTCAATAAATTCCTACTAGATTTTACAGAAATTAGACTGGAAAAACCCACTTGAGAAACTCCCAAAAAGTCACAATAAAGACAATTCTTTTATTATATACTCAATATTAGAATTTAAATAATATAAAATATTATTGTTGGGATATATTTTGGTAAAAGTGACATAAAAAAAATTAGTTGACGTGTTTTGAACCATAACAACTAGTTTTGACTAAAAGTTATCATTAGTTAACAATAAATTTTTAATTGAAATAAAGTTATAGATGAAAATAATTTGTAAATAAAAAATTAAATTGATTTCATTAATATTATTATTTTAATCGAAACCAAGGTGAAACTTAATTATTCTAAACAATAAAAATTGAAAAAAAAATAATAAGAAAATGAAAAAATTAAATAAATATGTAAATAAATAAACACAATAAACATAATATGGTGAAATTTAGCTATTCTAAACAATAAAACTAAAAATAGTAATAAGAAAATGAAAACATAAAATAAAATAATAAATTTACTCAATTTTATTACTTAGACTAGTTATCTTTAGTGCAACTATTTGGAAACTTTTCCAGTGGGGTTTTCCACTCTAAGTTCTCTAAAATTTGGTAGTAATTTATTGAAATCACAAGTGCATAATCCAAGTGTCCAGTACCCTAGCAGTTTAGTTTTATAGGTGCTGAATCCATACATACAGTGAAAAACATAGTTTAGATAACACAAAACAAGTTTTTACCTCAACTTGTTCCGTGGAAAGTCCCAATAAAGACATCTCCTTATTTGAACAAATAAGAAAAAAAATTAGTAAATAAATACAAATTAAAGAAATACCATAAATTATGATTAATAATAATAATATAATTCATATTAATATAAATAAATAAATAAATATTATAAAAACTTAGGAATACAAGGTAGGGAACCAATACCGGATAATACTCCAAACCTCATCTCTATTTAGGCTGACAGGCCTCCTTTCAATTTCCAATGCCTATCTAAACTTACGGTGATGAAATGATCAATCCATGCAATGACCCAGCATGCTCAATGGATATGTGATATTTTGTCTTTTTCACATATTTTGCCTTCCATGTTTGATGTCAGTTGTGTGCTCATGAATCCTCTGATTAATTGAGCTACCAGTTTCACCAATGTACGGATTCATACAGGAGCAAGGGATGACATAAACATATTTCCTATCTTTAGGGTTCACATGGTCCTTCACTGATCTTAGGGGGCTTTGGATAGTGTTCAGGGGCCTAAATGTAGAAGGAACCTTACGCTTCTCTAAGATCTTAGCAATATTATCTGTGGTTCCTTGGAAAAATGGAAGATGAACCCGTGAAAACTGACCTATATGAACTTTTTTTAATCCTAGGATGTTTTTCAGCCTGAAGGAAGTCTCTAAGACATTAGCGCTTACCATAACCATTCTTATTAAAAACACTATGGAGATGGGTTTTTTCATCATTGAGGTGGTTTTTATTAGAAGCTTGTTATGCCAAAGTGGCTAAGGTGTTCAGAACATCTGGCTTTTGAGGGGGAAATGATGTGAATTCGCATGAAGATATTGTTTGGTGTGAGTTTTCTTCCAGAAAACTTGGTGGGAGAAAGAATCATCATCTCTCTTTGAGATAAGAACCTACATGAAAGAGAGGTTTTCATTGGTTTCACATTCCATAGTAAACTTTATTGAGTTGGATTGATTGTTAAGATGTTGGAAACCGAGCTCCAACTCTTCTCAACCATGAGACCAAATGACACATGTGTCATCCAAAAACCTTTTTCCAAATCATAGGCTAGAATAGACATGAGGACAAGGCCTTAGATTCAAATTTCTCCATAAAAAAATTATCCACTACTAGGGAAAAGGGGCAACCCATTGAAACACCATAAATTTATTCATAAAATTCACCTTCAAAACTCATGATCGGTTTTTAGAGGTGCATCTTACACTTGTCCAAGGAACCACAGATAAGTTTTCCAAGCTCCTAGAGAAGCATAAGTTTCCTTGGACATTTAGGCCCCTAAACACTATTCAAAGCTCTGTAAGATTAGTGAAGGACCCTGTGAAGCCTAAAGATGGGAGAGGTGTTTATGTCATCACTTACTCAAATGGGAATCCTTACATTGGTGAAACTGACCACTCAATTAATCAGAGGAGTCATGAGCACATAGGTGCTTCGCTTCGATAGAACATCTAGAAAAGATTAAACATCACATCTGCATTGAAGAGCCGAGGATCACTGCAAGGATTGATCATTTTCATGGCCTTGGAAATTGAAAGAAGGCCTATCAACCTGAATAGAGTCAATAGTCTGAGTATTAAGAGATGTTTGATCCTACCTTGTATTCTTAAGTTTTTGTAATATTTATTTATTTATTTATTGTTATTATTATTTTCGTTATTAATAAGAATTTCTAATATTCTTTTAATTTTTATTTATTTACTAGTTTTTTATTATTGGGCAATATTTTGTTTTGGATTTAAATAATAAATTGAGTTAATTCCACCTATTTTGATTTATAATATTTATTTCAATTATTCTATTTATTTTTTTTATTTTCATTTTTCTTATTACTGTTTTTAATTTAAATATTTAGAATAGTTACATCTCACTTATTATTTTTATTTATTTATTATTTATATTATTTATTTATTATTTCATTGGCTTATTACCATTTATATCAATAAAATTAATTTATTTCTTTAGCTGCAGCTAATTTTCATCTATTACTTTATTTTAAATATAAAAATGTTTATTAAATAATAATAATTTTTTAGTCAAAGTTATAGTCTCACAGCTAGAAAATATCTATTTTCATCTATTTAATCTAATGCCATGATGTGATTCTTCATCTTGCCCTGAAAATAAACTACACTAAATGGTTCCAACTAAAAAAATTTATATAATTTTTACTGAAAAATCTCTCAACATTCATAATATAGGTCACAAAAACATAATAATATAAATGATTATTTTATTACTTTGAAGATTTTTATATTTATTCATTATATTAATATACATGATTTTTAAGAGAAAAAATAAAATATATAAATAAGTTTTTAGGTGAAATAATTTCCATCCATTTATTTATAATTTAATCATTTTTTAATAACTCAAATATGTTAATATCTAATAAAGTTTTTTGAGATGCGAAATCTAACCGTGCGTTCCAGAAAAACTTAAGCAACAAAAAAAAATCTAACCAAAACTTATTTTACATATTTTAACTTGGTATGTATACATATGTGTCTCCATCTATAAAAAGAAAGTTATGCCAAAGCTATGGGAAAGACAGCCGTATTTTTCATATGTAAAGCTAGGGTATGATGTTGTTATTTACATTATTCCAAAACTATAGGAGGGACATGGCCGTATTTTTCATGTTTAATTTCATATCAGTAAATTTGTGTCCTCCATCTACAAAAAGCAAGTATATCATGTTCTTATTTACATGCAAGATATCATGTTGTTATTTATAATTTAATATAGAGAGTGGTTATGTTTTATATTTAAATTAGAAAAATTAAAATAGATAAATTTTGTAATTCTTATATTTAATTAGTAAGATTATAAAATAATTAACAAATAAAAGTTATTAACTTAAACATAAGAATTTAATAAATAATTTTGATTAACGTGAACAAAAATACATATTTATTTTTATTGATTTATATATATAATATAATAAAAAATAATAAATAATTAAAAAAAAAACAATTAAAATTCAATTATTTAAATTTTTATAATAAATTATAAATAATGGTTTAAAAAAAATTAAATACATATCATATTAAAAAATAAATAATAATCCCTTAAATTCATAATCGTGATATTTCAAAACATATTACCATTACTATATCTATAAGCAGCAGAACAATGACCTAATAATCTAACATGTAACATATCTCATTTTTTTTTACTACGTTTAGCCAGTTACAACCTATATACATTGTCCCCTTATTTCTTCTCAATTCAATATAACACTATGTATTATCGTTGTTTCCCATGACATATATAAATTTACAACATACATATAGTTCATTAAATTTGTGGTAGCTATATTAGGGTTCCGTGTAAACCTAAATAACTGATGTCATTGTGTTCATTCGTATATGGAAATATATGGTTCCTCGGCCGACGAAAATTATTAGAGTTTAATATGTTCTTGGTTCAATATGATGTTATATCGACCTCTCTACGTTTCCATTTGGACTGACACGTTCCATTCATATTTGTCACATCAACCGAACAATGTTGACAACACCTCATCTAGAATTTCTAGACTGCCAGCTATTCGAACTCTGATCTCAGGATTTGATTTTAGATTGGAATGGTAATATGGAATGAACCGACTGTTTAGGGTTTCAATCTACGGTGTCGATGGAGTTATGTATTTATTGAGTAACTAACTCCGCCTCCCACAACCCCTGTCCTCACTCAGTTAGACCCTCTGCTCACTAGGAACAAGCTCTGCAATGGAACTCTTACATATCACCGTGCTTCCCTGCTTTTAGATTGTTCTGCTCACAAATTGTTCAGGATTGTCATTCGAGGTGATAACAATGTTCAAAATTTTGCAAATATATTTATTTTTTTGTTTGGAGCTATGGTTACAATTTTGGTTTCAAAAATTTTCCACTTCTTGTTTGTTTTCGCTTCCTCCGTGAGAGACTAGTTATGTAGTTGTTTTCCTCAAGCATTAACTACAACATGGGTCGTTCAATGTGTTGTTTCATAAGGCTGATATTTGGGGGAAATACTCTGCAACATGTGTATATATTTGTTTTCAATTGTTTATTAATTTAGTTTTTGTTTATATTGGTCTTTAACTAAATTTTATTGTTAGGTGTATCAGAAAATGGTTGTAAGAGATTCTAGCTAAAAGTTTATGTAATAAAAGTTAATAAAGGAAAAATAAGTCAAATGTTAAAGGATACATATTCCAAGTTGAATGATGGGAAAATATATTCTAATGGGCATCACTCAATGTGCATATGGCTAAAGTGAATTGGCAAAGGAAATTGCTAAGGCATTAAAAATGCAAAAAGACATTTTTGACACATTTATTTAAGCAAATAATGGAAAATGGGAAAAAACCAAGGTGAAAGCTCACATGTTGTATGTGAGAAAGAAATCGAAGGAAAATATGCAAAACGAGGAAAATAGAGGCATCATTGATAAAAAGGCTTATTAAGATCCATTTGTGACCTTTTGTCAGTTCAGTTTTGGAGCTCTTTCATTATTCTCTCTCTCTCACACACACTTTTGGACACTTAAAATTCTTCTTGGATCATTTTAGCTTCAGAGCAAGGAGGGGGAAAGAAAGGAAAGGAAGGACAAGGAAGGGAAAGCAACGCAAACATCAAACAATTAAGAGTAGTATCAAGTAGATTCAATAGGAATATTTGTAGGTAGCATATTGCATGTGTGATTTCCTAGCTAGTTTTAACATGCATGATTTGCATGTTGGTATATGTTCTCTTGCTATCGGTGGCATGGTTTTTATGGGTTATGAAAATGGTTTTTAGCCTAGCATTGTCTTTTCCTAGATAGCCATGGTATGTTGAGATTGTTTTCTTGGTTTTGAGCTTTGGAATTGTTAGCTGGTTTCAAAATCTAGGGCGGAAGTGGTCTCACCAAAATTCCCAAATGCCTAGCAATCCCTTGAAAGGTTTTGTTGGGATACACGGTAAATTTTGAGGGTGGAGTCTTAGTTTAGGGCCTAGTGGTCTGGTGTGGATTGCGGTAAAGGACGAAAAACCAGTGTCTTAGTTTAGGGCCTAGTGATTTCGTGTGGATTGCGTTAAAGCCTTAGAGTGAAGGAGACAAAAATTTATTTGAGGATAGTGATGGAGTCTAGAGGAATTCCTTGGTTAAGTTTTGGGATCTCGGTGATCATTTTGGTGAGATCACAGTTTGGTGTGGCTGGAGGTGGTTTAACCTCTCGATTCCCTTGATTAGTTTATCCATTGGATCCCACATTCATGGTTGTAATATGGCATGAGGGTGACTGGCTGAAAGAAATATTTGGTTGAGCCATTTCCTCAGTTGGGTGGTACGTGGAAGTCTCGAACCTAGTCAAATTTTCTTATGTTTAAGGAAAGCTAAGTTCTCTTTCCTTTTTATTCATTAATGTGTGGCTTTAATGGTTGTTATCTCAATGTTATTTACATGTTGTAATGCTAGTTATAAGCATGGTTATATGACTGGTTATTGTCATGGTTATTTCATGTATTTACTTGTAAATGAAAGGATAATGGATGCAAGACCTAATTGATGTCAAAACAGTTAAAGGAAGAGGGTGGTGATCCTTATGGTCAAGTCTCATATGAGTTATCAATAATTTATTCTCGTTCTTGTATCCATTTCCCGTATATTGTATCAATGCCATGTGTTTGGCAGAATGTTAGTCCCGGTTGGGGATGGCTAGGCCTAGTCTTCGAGTCCATTTTTTATTTGTAATTATTTTCATCATGTAATTCATGGATTTTGTAAGATATAGGGGTCTCTGGGCAGTGACTTGGATTCTTGGCTTGAAAACTAGCATAAATCTTTGAGTCGCAGACACATGTTTGACGAGAAATGCCCCGAGACGCATGCATACCCATGTTGTTCATGTGTCTAGATGTTTCTAGATGTTTTCTTGTCCTTATGAAGTGGGAGTCTAGGGATTTAGTGGTATAAAAGATCAGTGGGACCAATGGGTTTGTCAGGGGAATGACTGGGATGCATTTTGGGAGTTTGGTAGTAGGCGCAGAAGGTCTGGTATTGTGTGTTTCTATATTTTCCATTTCCTTAAGTTCAATTAAGAGATCGAATCATATCATAGTAACATCTCTTCACATGTTTACCCCGATTGGTCAGTTACTTGGGTAGATGTGGGAGGAGAGTCATTACATAGTCATATCTCACTCCTCAAACTGGATGGGTGGTGTGTTGGTCATACATGCATGTTAGTTTCATAAGTGTTTCTTATTTTTGCAGTCCATGTGCTTGTTGCATTTGTATGGTGTTGACCATGGTTGTAGTGATTTTTGCATGTGAAAGTTGATGGTTTTGTTTTGGGATGTGTCATAATGAGTGTTTGGTTGTATATGCATTTGTTAAGAATGTCACTATCTATATATTATTATGCATGCATTGTGAGGTCATTGTATGTATTTTGCTTCATCGTGATGTTATTGTTACGTTGTGACACTGATCTGTTAGCTGAAAAAGAGCATGAGATGCATACCATCAAAGTGAACTTGTAGCATTGGACCTTAAGGCAAGAGCATGTCATCATACATACATGAGCATGCATGTATGTAGGTGAAGGATTATTATATGAATTATCTTTATTTGTATGACTTTCATTCTATTGATTGTATGGTTACATACATGATTGATCTAGGTCTGGGTGCGACAAAGGACCCTTCCAAGACCTTTTACTTTCGTGATGTGTTAAATTTCATTTTAAAAGAACATTAATGAATATGTGTGCATGCTGTAAAGGAGAGGAACATAACAATCATCAGCACATGAAATAACAAGATGTTGATATCGGAGTTCGTCCAAGTGAGACTACGTCTCCAGACCCCGATGTCAAGATGGTGTAGGCTGCTACATTAAGTGCTATCAATAATGATGATGTACACAAGCGATGATGTCATGATCATAAAAGGAAAATGCCCTCACGCAGTAGTGACTCTAAGTGATGTTCCACTACAGGAACTCTCAATCAAAAGACTCCTATCAGGATGACACAAAACTCATGCATGATGAGCATCCCACCAACATGGAATAAAGGGATCTCAAAAACATGCATGACAACAAAAAGAGCATACCATTAACATGCAACAAGGGATCTCAACGCATAACATGATGAATGATGACAATAAGTACATGACATAGAAAAGTCCACATCAAATTAAGCAAGGATTCATGACAACATGTAATAAACAAGATCTTGTATCAACATCAATCAAGGATTTGTGCAGCATAAAAGAAGTACATGAACACATCATATACCTCACAACCAAGGGCCATCTGAAGAAGTGGATGATGTCACACTGCTGAAGTTGTTCGGACCATCGATCTCAAGGCATCAATCGCATCAAAATGACTGCTCGCACATGAATATGGACATCTGCAATGACACTTAGAAAAGTGGTGGAAGAATATAAAGAGAGAATGAGAAATCCAAAAAGACCAATAGATTGGTAGTGTTGAGTAATGCAAAATCGACTGTCCAAAATCCAAATTCTGAGAATTTGAGAATTTGGGGCTCAAAGAATCTTTTAGATTCCCCTGGGATTCCTCAAAGATTCTGCTCCATGGGTGGACTAGAAATTTGCAACTCAGATGGTGAATCTGATCTCATCATTGCGATCCTTATGGAAAACCATGAAAACTAAGTATAAACTTGACTATATTCTGAAATGGAAAAATTTCACTTCCTTGGGAAAATTTCAAGGCTCATGGTTTCGCTCTGTGTTTTCACTAAAATCATGGTTCCATGTGCATTTTGAAAATGGCTAAGAAATGTAGAACTATGATGAAGAAATGGACAGTGCTATTGCATTCGTGGCGACGGAAGGTGTAGAATCCATATAAAATTTGTCAAATTTTGACAAAGTGAAAATTTTTCCCTCCTGCAAAATTCATGGTTCTTGCATAATAAAATAATTAATTCATCTCGAAATATGTGCCGACTTCTCCCTCAAAATCTATTCCCTGCAGCCTCTCTCTACTCAAACTATGTGTAATGGTAAAAATGTTGGGTTTATATAAAATTTTCATTAGTGGATTTACCAAGAAAATGGTTATGGCATGTTGGTTAAAATCATTTTTATTATGGGGGAAGTTGTTTGTTTCATAATAAATGATGTTCTAACGAAAGGATCAGCGGACGTGATTAATCCGACCATTCGACCTTTCTATGCAACAAACCCTAAAAAATAGCCCTTTTTTGTTTAAACCCAATAATACATGGAAACACTAGAAAAACTAAAAACCCAAACTTCAAATTTTATCAAATCGGGTCTATAAACCCATCGAATCCAGCCTGTTATCACATGTTGCTATCGCAACGGCTCTGGGGATCTTTCCTTTGGTTATGTCGGTCGCTGATACATTGATCTTCCAGTCACTGATCGTTGATATGTCGATTCGCCAATCGCTGATACGTCGATACACTGATTTTCGACTCACCGATCGTTGATATGCCAATCCGCCAATCACTGATATGCCAATACACTAATATGCCAATCGCTGATATGCCAATCCGATGATCACCGATATCGCACCTCGCATATCGTATCGACGAAATCTATGCGTTTTTCTCCTCTGATCACTGATGTCGATATTGCATGTTGCCTACCCCTGATTGTGATTAATCAGAGATCGTTGATCAGGGGTTCCTTCCGCCTGGCCTTAAGTTCGTCCTTTGGACTCCTCCAATTGTGATTTCCCTTCATAAGGCTTAAAACCCATTTTTAGAAGAAATCTCTGCTTTTTCAAAGGAACAAAGGCAAACTCTTTTCACGATAACTTCATCATCCAAAGTCCATTTTAGCCCATTCAAGTTGTAATAGATTCAGAATGAAAAGATATACGGAACGAGACTATTTCTAGGAGCATTCTTGGATTTTCATTTTCCCCTATTTCTTGCAAGTCAACCTAGAACTTTGACTGCTTCTATCTCCTTCATTCAAACCTGGTTTGATGAACCATTTGCACCACCATGATGAGGACAATGAGATCTACACTTGGGTCATAGGTCTAAGTCATTATGAGCACTTTAATGTTTGAGCGTTCATAAGCCCTCTTTGTCCTGTGTGTCTCTCTGGAGCCACCTGGATCAATCCTCCCCATTGAGGAGCTTTTGGTACTCCAAAAGCATGAAAAATAACGTACAACTCTCTCTGTACCCTACCTGCATCACAATCCTCTTGAAAAGGTTCGCTTCCATCTCTTTCACCTTTGTTCTTTAGAGTCTTCAGCGACGAGCCGAAACTTACTACCTTTGCAACCTATAGTATATTGTTTGCAAATTACATGCTTGAATGACATGACCAACTAATGACGTAAATGTCCAACACTTGCAACAAGTTTATAACACATACTCGATGGTCATGTTTACATTAAGATGGACGTAATGCCCCAGCTATGACAACAGGGCCAACCTATCATGTTTTCTTCAATAAGTGATGGAAAACACATCATCACTGCAACCCATGATTTACACACATAAGACCAAACACTGTTGTTTTGACAAGTGATGGAAACATACCATCACTTTCAGAGTGTAAAATGCGACTCAAAACATGACCAGACATCGTTGTTGCTGAAAACGTGATGGAAAAAACATCATCACTTTTACATTTTAAAATGAAACAAATGATTTACAAAAGAACAACCATGAGACAACAACATGTTTGGAAACCATTTTTCACTTATCAATGTGAATGGGTCACCTCCTTGTGGCGGTTTTGCTTGTCGAACAACTGTTTCACCTGGTTCACGTACCGACGCTTTGTCTTTAAGGCACTGCTCTAGATGGAGCCTCCAACAAGTGGCTCTTTGATGACCATTTATTTTGCAATGACTGCAGTAGGTTTTCTTCCTCCACATCTGCTTAACCTATTTCTTTTCATGTTGTTTAGATAGTCCTTAACATCTCATCCTTTTGAGTGCTGCCATTCTTTTCCAACACTTAGAAAATTTTTGGTTATGAAATCCACAAAAGGTGCACGTGTTTTGGTGCCATGTTTTACATTCATCATTCTCAACATGATCATAATCAAAACGAATATTCGAAGATCGAAAGTGATTATACCTTCCCTTGTTGTCTCTGATTTTAGTATGGAGATGAGAGCTTGCCTCAGCTCTCTCCCTGTGATGAGCCTCATAAATGGGTAATTATGTGGGCTCATTTTACCTTGTAACCTAGTCAAATCAACCATTGTCTTAGCTTATTGTATGATTTTCTAATTATATTTATGCTTATAGAGTGAGTTGAGTTAGTTATGATGCCATGTGGTCTAACATGTGTTTAATGCAGATTATTGATGATTTTTTAGGTCAAAGTCAAGGATCCAGTGGACAATGGAGAGGACTTATAGGAAGGAATCCTCCTCATTTATTACTTCTCAATTCAAATTCCCCTTCATTGAGCTCGGAGTACAAGCAACCAAGTCATGCACTACAAGGTAGCTGAGCAAGTGGAGGATGACTGATGATTATCTTGAGTTTTGGGAGCCAAGACTCTATGATTTTAAGGAAGTTGTTGGTAGCTTCATTTGTATGAGTAGAGAGGCCTAGGGCCTCACTAGGGTTGGATTGTTGTTGGATCTTTGTTGTACTTTTGCTTATGTAAACTCTTCTCAACTTCGAGCTTATTATTTTGAAAGTTCCATGTAATCTTGTTGTTGTTTTGGAAATAAAGATGGAATCCTTTTTGAGTTAGCATTGAGTTACCTCAAAGGGCTGAAGGTCTTGGGTTAGGGCCCAATCCAAGCAGCCAAGCTCTTCTTTACTTGTATTTGCATGTTTTATTTTAGTTTATAGATTAGGTTTCTGTTAGATGGATTTCCATTTGTTTGTTTTTAATGGTAAATCAGGAATTAGAATCAGTTCAACGCTATCTATCAATAATTCATGTCTCGGTACTATATGATTATGTTCCATGCTGATTTCTTGGTGTTTCCATGTATATATCTGGATAACTAAATCTTGCATGTAATTATGCCGTAAGGCGTTTCCCTCTGAGACCCATCCCCCTCTTTGGTTACTTGTCATCCTATGACACCGTACGATCAAATGTTAGACGATTCCAAAAACTTGAGCCATCGATCAATCCTCCCTCTGAACCATTCAGCTCCCATCCCATTTACTTTGAAGCGCAATCGATCACGCCATGAGCATGGCATTCGGGCAAAGCCGGGGCAGAGGTGCAGATTGAAAGGAGCATGGCATTCGGGCAAAGTCGGGGCAGAGGTGCAGATTGGAAGGTGGCTAACAGAAGCTCCCCACCTTCGGAGAATCGGAGAATCGGTGTGTACAAGCTTACAGTGATTTACAATTACCTGAGCGAATGGGCTGTGGCAAACCTCCAGCGATACCGATGGCCAGAAATTAATACTCTGGGCGATTAATTGAGTGAGAAAATGCAGATGCTATCCCGTAGCATGGCATTTGATTAACTTGACAGCAAATATACACAGGTAACTTCTCTCAATACAACAAATTGGCCACAGTGCTGCAAAATGTAAATTTCACACCAGCAAACAGAGCCACTCACATATCTCAATTTCTTCCTGATACAATCAGATTCATCAGCTAATTACATGCAAGCAGATGAGAAGATTTTGTGAAGGTGCAGAGCAGTCAGCCATTATTTGTTTGGTGAATTTGAATTTGGGTTCCCGTAAAAACAAAACTTTCGGTGAAATTGGGGATGTTAGAGCCATCCAGATAAGCTGATTCCTTTTGCTTTTGTATTTTGCAAAGATTACAACCACACGATTCGTTGTTTTGCAGGGCCTTTCATGGCAGCTCCCTGTACCTGCACACTAAAGCTGAATTTTCTCCCAGCACCGTTTCTGTTTCCAAATTTAATAACCAGAATTTGTTATTTTCTTTCCATGTTTTTTCCCTTTTTCTTTTTAATAAAAAATATTTTTTTTGACCTTTTTCTTTTTAATTATGCTGTGTCAAAGGTTTTCTCCAAGAGTTGAAGGAAAAAATGGATTCGAAGGGGAAAAATGGTGCAAACACCCAAAGGAATAGTAGGATTGAAAATTGCATTGTGATATTACAGCATATGAGCAAAAGCCTTGGGAAGGTAAAGTCATCTTCAAAGGGTAGTGTTTTCTTGAGAGCGATGTATGGAGTGAAGGCAACAACTATATTTCTCTGCAGTGTGGTGGCTTCTGCTCTCGATGGGCACTCTGGCCCATTGATTGAATTGCATATTCTTGATCAGTTTGCATTCTTGCTTGGAGTTGAGATAACAACTTTTTTAGCACCTGCCTGTTAGAAATTAACAAAAAAAAATTTATTATATGGAGTTCAAATTGTAATTTCCATTGTTGCACTTTATAATTTGCTAAGAATAGAATTTTGAACAGAGCCTGTTTCTTTTGAGAATAATGATGGTCATATTATTTTTGTTTTCATTGTTTTTCCCTTTCTTCAATGTCTACAATAGCATGAAAAAAGGTTCTGATGTGCTGTTGTAGCCTTTGTTGCTATTTTAAGTCCAACAGAAACATGTAGAACATGAATTTTGTATGGTTTGCTGTGTGTGTCAAATTCAGATCAAGATCAACCAGTAATGTCCTGATAGAGCCCTGATCAGCCCCAATGCTACCTAATACTTCTGCACAGCTCCTGAGCACGACTGACAGCAACCGAGAAGATTCGCTGAAAATGACGTGGGTTCATAACCTCGGCTGCAACAGAGCCATGACAAAAACACTAAAAACATTCAATCCTTACAGCTTATCCTCATACTCTGAGAGGGCAGTGATATGCTCTTTGAGTCCCTTTCTCGTTCTGATATCAATCACAAGCTAACCAGCCTCTGAACAAGAGTCCATTGGATCACCCCCCATCAAATCCCAATGATCAAATACAGTCTGAGGAAAAGCCTGCCCACCAGTGGCAAGCCGAAGAGTATCTGCAAATTTAAAAGACTTTATAACTAGCAAATAGGCTTTAATGTTATACAGTGGAGTCCCAGGTCTCTGCAGCTCCTCAAACACATGACCTCTCCTTTGATTCAGCACATTGTAAATTCCACCCAGAGCCTGCTCAGGTGCCTGAATCTCAACCAGATATACAGGCTCCAGAAGCCTCGGTTTGGCAGTAAGCCTTCTTGCTGTGGGAATGAGCTGACCACCTCCTCTGTGTATGGCATCTGAATGTAAGACTACATCACACATCTCAAAGAAAATACCACGCATGTTCTCCTCTGCAAGAGCTCCTTCCCTGGATGCCCATTGGAATGCAGCAACCACGGAATCCTTAATCTCATTCAAGTACTGGACTCCCTTGCACATGTCCACCACCATGTTGGGTCCTGTTGTTTCAGGCCCAAAGCACCAGATCTTCTTCACCAACTCTCTGTCCCATCCAAATTCCTCAGAGAGGATTTTCCCTCGGGCCTTGACATCATCCTTCGGGCCAATGCACCCCTCGTCAATTGCCTCCGCAAGACCTAATTCCAAAGGCCGTGCTTCAACATAAAGCCTATTGTGTTTATATGGAGATTTGCTCATGACAACATGGTGTGATTTCTCCAGCACAGTCTCTCTGAATGAAACAATGGGATGAAATCCTCCTGCAAGTCCTTCAAGCATATCTCGATGTGAAGCTCTCCAGCTCCTGCAATTATATGTTCCCCTGATTCCTCAATTGTGTAGACAACCATGGGATCTGACTTGGCCAACCGCTTAAGGCCTTCAACGAGCTTTGGGAGGTCAGAGGCTACCTTACACTGCACTACAACTCGATAAACTGGGGAGACAAAGAACTTCATAGCTCTGATGGGATGGGCCTCTGCTTCTCCCTCATTTGTGAGAGTAGCATTCTTAGTGATAAACTGATCTAACCCAAGTATACCGACGGTGTTTCCACAGGGCACATCATCAACTATTTCATGCTTCTTCCCCATCCATATCACTGTCCTTTGAATGCTCTTGACATACAGATCCTTCTTCTGTCCAGGGATGTAGTTGGGACCCATGATTCTCACCTTCATCCCCTTTGCCACTCTCCCAGCAAAGACTCTCCCAAAGGCAAAAAACCGGCCTTTGTCTGAGGCCGGAATCATCTTTGACACATAGAGCATCAATGGCCCGTCGGGATCACAGTCCCTGATAGCTTTTGCATAGATGTCATCCAGAGGCCCTTCATACAAGTTCTCTACACGGTATCTCTGAGCGATTGCAGGAGAAGGCAGATGGAAAATCATCATCTCAAGTAGGGCACTACTTGCAGGGAGCCAACTCTACATGACCCACTTCATCAGGGCCTTCCCAACGAGGTCCTTGTCCTCATTCTTCATACAAATCCCCAGTTTCTGCAACTTAGGCCATAGCTTATCATTGTCACCCTTCATGCAAATGCTGAGAATCTGCCTTATGGGCTCATATACAAACTAAACAAAGCCTCTCTTGCAGGTGGGTAAGCCTGAATTCTTGCATGACCATCTTCTTGTATGAGTGTCAAAATAGTTTTCTCCCCATAGCCTCTCCATCATCTTCATTTCATCGCACCCAAACTTCTTAGCATACATTTTCGCAAAGTTTGTCAATATAAAAGCCCACCCATGAAGGCCAGCTGAGAATGCAACAGTGCCTTTCTCTGGATAAACCTGAACATCCCCAAGCATAGCATCCTCGTAAGTAGCCATGACCACATTCACATTCTCAATAACCCTTGATAAGGTCTGATAAGCTTCCTCCCCATCAACTTGTAATTCAAGGAATAGCCTATCAATCTTATTGAGAGTGAGAATGGGCTTAATCCTTTCCCCGAGAGCTTGGCGCAGAACTGTTTCGGTCTGGGCGCAGACTCCCTCAATACAGTCTACCACAACTAATGCACCATCTGTGATTCTGAGGGCTGCTGTGACCTCTGATGAGAATTCAATGTGCCCTGGAGAATCAATCAAGTTTACCAAATACTCATTTCCCATTCTTTGCCCCTTCAAGTTTTTCAGAGACTCTTCTGTCATCTGATAATACAAGGACATCCCAGTTGACTTAATGGTGATTCCACGTTCAGCTTCATCTGCCCGAGTGTCAGTCATTCTAACATCCCCTGCAGTTTCTTGAGCTATGATACCAGCTGCTGCCACCAAAGAGCAGTTTCTTGAGCTATGATACCAGCTGCTGCCACCAAAGAATCTGTCAAAGTAGACTTCCCTGCAAATACCCATAACAATTATCAGAATTAACAGATGTAGTGATGAATTAAGTAAGCCTACGGGGCAGTTTAACTATATCATGTAAACAATGATATTCAAGATTCGGATTCCCGTGGATCAAGCCAACAAAAAAAATGATGAAGAGAGAACTATAATTTGATGCAACTAAGACTTAACATATACTCTAAAAGGGGATAAACCGATTTTGATGAAATGAGAATTTAACATATACTCTTTGAGGGAGTGAGAATTGCAGTCCTTTCAGTACTCTCATCTTCTCTTTATATGTCACAAATGTGAGGATGCACTAGTATGTTATACGCGTTTTATGAAACGGGAGAGGAGATAAAACAATGGCAGAAGCAGAGAATGATACCATGGTCAACATGGGCAATCACAGACATGTTACGAATATTATGCTTCAAGTCCATAGTCCTTCTGAGCTCTTCAACTGTAAACTTCACCTGTAAATACACAATCACATATCTCTAAATTAATTCAGCAGGCTAGTCATCATTTGCATTGATTAGAGAAGTGTGCACAGGCAACAGGTTTATATTAAGCAGACTATTTATTTCTGATAAATCTACCATCCATAATTCTGGACAAATACTGTCAGTATTCAAAGAATCAATTTTTCCTTCAAAATATAAACATGAACTTCACATGGAATTGTTTAACAGAAAATAAACAGAGCAGTGACATTACCATCTTTGTTGATTTTTCTTATTCACCAAAAACTTGAAGCAGTCGAATAATATATACAAGTACTACCTAAAGGCTGAAATTCACCAATGCAAATGAAACATAGTGAGTCCAATATCCATGGAATCCACGAAAGTAAAAAATCGAAGTTAGATATATAAATTAAATGACCAACGTTGTAATATAACCAAGAAGCCCTACTCCTCTAGAGTTTGATCAAAGGAGACCACAGTTACCCACTAAGGTGGACATAAAAGTTTCAACTAGGGATTGTTCCATACAACCACCTTAAAATAGATATACATATGCAATCTAGATTGTAAAGAGGTTGGCTTAGACTTCTAAACCATTATGAACATGTGGATATTACATTTCAAATCAAGCTTAACCAATGTTAAAATAAAAATAAAAAATTCCAAATTTTGCCATACAAATCAGAACTTTCTTGAGACGATATTTATAGTAACTGACTTTTTTTCTTGTGGTTAAAAAGAGGGAGAAACACTTCTCCTGCCCCATGGGAGATGTGCATTACTAAACTTGGAGGACTATTCAATAGCAATATGGAAGATTTATCCCATAATGAAAAAGGCAATATGGGAGATTCCAATCACTTTCCAAGGCATTTTTTAAAATGTGGATGTGACAAAAGGTTGTCGTGGAAGGTGTTGTTTGTATATGGGAAATTTCTTTATCATTGTGTATAATCCTAATGTTGATAGATATGTCTACTAAGTGGTTCCAGTTAATGGGGCATTGATTTGAGCATTCAATATATTTTTATTCTTTATCAAAGTATTCTCTTGTGGTATTTGTGTTCTTCAATTTATGCTTTACGGCGTTTCCTTTGCAACATCTGGTGCAAATGCTAGTTTACTTAATTATTTCCTTTGCAACATCTGGTGCAAATGCTAGTTTACTTAATTATTTCATTGCGGTGAAATCCCTTCACGTAGGGTTTGGGAAGACTATTTTGGCACTATATCCCTTGACGGGCTTGCTTGCACGATACAGTGTATACTCCTATCCATTTTTTTGTGGTCCAACCTCAGTTGCAACCTGAGGAGGAAAGTTTTCATGCATCATATGTCCTGGATATTTGTGTCTTACTTGAGTTCCAGCATATATTTTGTAAATGAAATATAACTATATATATATAATATATATATATATATAAACAGCATTATAAAACCAGACCCAACCCCAAGTTAATGCCCACACGCAACAAAACCTATAGACCCATATCATTTCGGGTTTTACTCTCATCATTCTTACTATTGTTAACAGGTAAAATCTTATTACATTCTTTTGTTATTTGTTTCCTAAGTGTGAAATCTATGATTGTAGTTTAGATTATATTTACCCAGCTAGGGTTTTGGCTAGCAAATTGGTAACTTTTTCTTTGTTATATTATATATATCTACCATACCCTAGGGGTCTCTCTTCCCTCATGCCGAGGTTTTGCATGGTCAAGAATCTTTACGAAACCCTACAGTTTCACTACGGTTAACATTCACTCACATGCTTTTCCAGAACTTAAGAGGGTTTTATATACTTGCCCCTTTTTCTCTTTCTTTTTTTTCTTGTTTCTCTGAGAGGCGAGTTTCAATAATCAATCTATGTTTTATTTAAGAGTCAATTCTGTACCAAAGGTTTTCAGCTCCGTTTTTTCTTCATTTCCTATGAATGAAACAAAACTTAATCATGCACAACAGTTAGAATTTTCAGTACCTGTTCTCTTGATGTCAAACTCACTATTTTGACAGAACTGTTCACCTTGAATCCCTGAACTACTATGACTCGCGAAGCACTACAGAAGCTGAGCCTTTTCTTTATCTCCTGCTTCTATTTTGCCACCCAACCTTGATATTCGTATTTCAGGACTAGAATCTCATCCCCTACTCTCTTGCAGGACCACTGCCCTCAACAAGATAATTGCACCAAGTGCTTGGCTATCTGGTCATCACCAAACTTAGCATTCATTTTTCTTCTTTTCCTTTCTCTCTCTTTGCCTATCCTTATAGCACAGATTTTGCCTCCCCTCTATTCATTTTCTCTGGAAGCCCTTCTCATTAGGGGAGGTAGTTAGGGTTGCAGTTACAACAACCTTCTTTCCCCAACTTCCTCCTCAAGAAGTTGCCAACACTTCAAAGAAAACAATTATTATTTTTCTTTAAAAGAAAATAATAAAAATATCATTAAGTTTCAAACAACAATAATGTCATATTCAGTTTATCTTTTACCACAGTAAAATCAAATATTTACATTTTCCCGAGGCATTACAAGAAATTTGCTGGCTGAGCCTAACATCGTGTGTTAGCTTTAGCTTGTCCCACATTCCTCCCAATGTTCCTTCACATCTTTTAATTTTATCATTACTCGTAGCGTAAAAATTGTAAAATTTGCTAATAGGATTTTAAGTGAAAAAATTGTAAATTATTTTGTAATATAAAAATGTAAAGGATTTGTAAGTTATTTTATAATATAAAAATATTATACATGGACAAGTATCAAGTAGTGTGCATTATAATTTTGATAAGTAAAGCAGATATGTTTTGAGATATTGTATTTTTGTCTATGTTGTAGTGAACACTAGTAGAATATTAGCAGGGTATGTAATCAATTTTCAATGACTAACAAACTATTAAACTAGCAGCATACACCTTAAGAACAAAAAATTTTAATGTATAACCAACATTTAATATGTAAATCACAACATAAAAGTCATCACACAAAATCATCACATATAAGTGGAAACTCATAAAAAGAGAAACAATGAATTTCTTACTGTTGTGATGCAAAGAAAAGTTCCTACTTCCTCTTCTACATGAGATTTTTTGTAAGCTCCAACTTGCAAGAGGTTACTACCTCAGTTTCTTTTGCAAGCTTCAACTTGCAAGGAAGCTCTTGCTCCCATTATTTTTTTGTAGCCTACAACCCACAAGGGGATCCTACCTCAACAAGCTTTAACCTATTCTTTTTCAAACCACTACTTGAAAAGAGTCTAGCATCCACAAATATTAGTAAACCTTATTTATGTTTATGTATTTTAGCAAACACTAACATAACATTAGCAAGGTTGCATGAAAGAAAATGGCCATAGAGTAATAGAAAAACTATGGAATATTGAATTTTGGATGATATAATTCTCCATGAGCTTCACATTGTGTTGGAAATCGGTTTAGTACATTCATAGAAATTTAATTATGATTTCTTTTCAATGATTAACTAAACTATTAAAGGACAAAAATACACATTAAGAACAACAGATTTAATATATAACCAACATTCAACATGTAAAAAACATCATAAAAGTGAGCACACAAAATCAACACATCTAAGAGGAAACCCTTAAAGGGAGAAAACATGGATTTGTTATTGTTGTCATGTAAAGACAAACTCCTAATGCTTGTTCTAAGTGTGATTTTTTGTAGTCTCCAACCTACAAGAGGCTTCTACCTCAATTACTTTTGCAAACTTCTAATTGCAAGGAATCTCCTACTCCCCTCTATAGGCTACAACCCACAAGAGGCTCCTACCTCAAAAGTTCCAGCCTATTATTTTTGTATCTACAACTTGAAAGGAGATTACAATTCACTCACACATACAAGAAATAACATGCTAGTTTACTTGGTCTATAACTCTGCATGCCTCCATCTTTGTCTCTTCTTATTCTTCTCCTCTAATCTGCTTTGCATCTGCTCTATATTTGTCAGGTAACTAATGAAAAATAACTCAATCAACTCTCACATTTTATAACAATCTAGAAACAATCTGTCATCCAAAAGCACATTCTTTTATAAATCAAATTTATTGTTGGTTAGTATTTTATGTAGGAATATTATTTTATGTAGGAAAACTATCAAAACAAGATATAAGGAGCATACGATAATGATTTTTACATTCGCCTCTCAAACCTGCAATTTTTTTACTTATTTGGGAAAACCATGAGAACACAATATTGGGAACATAAGATATCGGTTTTAAATGATTCAAGTTGCATTGAATTCAAGTCATCGAGATCTATGCTCTTGTACAAGTTTCAAGTACTTTTGAACACATTAAATTTTCTTTCTATTCATTATCATAATTATTTTTAATAATAAATACTTATCAACCTATAAACATTTCTTGTTAAAAGGTTGTATTCTTTCAAATAAGATTTGTTTTTTAATAGCAATGTTTTTCACCTTCTTCCATTAATGTATTTAATTAATCATAATAAATTATTTAATTGTTGCTATTTTTTTTCATAAAACTATATTATCATACATCAATAGATTAATAGCAATTTTATTACCCCTTCATCAAAATTTTGGAAATTAAATCACACTTAATATAACTAAATAAGATGTTATCTTTCATATTAAAAATAAAAATAAAAATTATAATCTATTTATATTTAAATTTTTTTAAATTAATATTTTTATTAACTATTTATATAAATTTAGCATAAATTTACAATAAGTTGAAAGAAATATACTAGTTATTATTTAATAGTTAAACATTAAAAAAAATAAATGTAATAAAAAAAATAAATAAATTTAATTAAGTAAAAAAATAGTCTACTATTATTAATGTGTAGTACAAAATTAAAATAAATTATATCGTAATTAATTAATTAAGATTATTTCTTCAAATTACCGTTTAAAACAAAATAGTATATAATATATATATATATTAAATTCTCATCCGCGTTGTATCTTTGCAGGCTTATAACCCGAAATGCCAAGAAGCTAGGATCATTATACAAGCCAAATTAGTTCTGCGGATCGACACGCACAGTATCTTTGCATGCTTATAACCCTAAATGCCAAGAACTTAGGATCATTATACAAGCCCAATTAGTTCTGTGGATCGACATATTTCTGCTGGTAGCAACACATACCAACAGCCAAAAGATAAACAAATACCAATAATTACCAAACCTTCAACAACTGGTATTTATTTTTACATATGATAGAGCACACTGTTAGAATATTCATTCATTTCCTTTTTTATCTCACACTCGCTTTTAAATAACACTTATGTTGGAAATTTAAGTAATTTTTAACCAAAAATAAAACCAAATAAAGAGAGAATATATACCCGTTCCATTGTGATTATCCGGACTTCCAGTGTGATTATCCAGACTGTTGAAACAAAAATCAATGAGAACTGATGCACACAAACACTGTCCTGCTGAG
>APFE030333727.1:144982-176907 GCA_000404065.3 Pinus taeda
CCCTAATATTAGTATTAATAAAAATAAAAATGGCACATGGTATTGACCCATGGTATTCACTTGGAATGTAGCCTATTTGAATGGGGGAATTAAACCAGAATAGATCCCTCTTTACTCTGGATCTACTAACCTGCGAGAGATTGCGTTGCCAAGTTTTTGAAATCCCTCCCTCTCTGTACAAATAAAAACTACACTATTATAGCTGGTAATTTCTTGTAATTTCTTGAGTAGTGGGTTATGTAAAAAATTGAGCTTTGTTTTGTATTTGTTGTAAAAAATTGGACTGGACTTTTATATGTTTGAAATTTCAGTAGAGCTTGATGCATTGAATCCATTTGTCTTTAGTGGGATATTAAGCCAGCTGAATTGTGGGTAGTGGGTTATGTAAAAAATTGAGCTTTGTTTTGTATTTGCTGTAAAAAATTGGACTAGACTTTCAACAACGGTTTGTGCAGTAAATAGCATTAGACTGTTGGGTTTTGTCTGAAATGAGGTTGAACACAATTTCTTGTCTGCAAAGTCGGTTGTTGGGCGAGCCACCAAAAAGGTCGTTGTATCCAACCGAGAAATCATGCACGTTATGTTTTTCGTTTGAAAATTATTTCACAACTATTGTTGTTTTATTGTAGAATTTGAAATTAGATAAAACTTGTACAAATAAATTTTAAAAGTCATATGATGAGCAATGTAAAAATAAAAACGTCATAAAAATTTCCTTGACAGATAGGGTCACTCGTCAAATTTAACCCCTAGCATACATATCTGTTTCCATCTAAAAAAGAAAGGGTATCATGTGATTTACATTATGCCAAAGCTATAGGAAAGACAGCCGTATTTTTCATGTGTAAAGCAAGGGTAGGATGTTGTTATTTACATTATGCCAAAACTATGGGAGGGACATGGCCGTATTTTTCATGTTTAATTTGACATCAGTAAATTTGATATCAATATATCATGTTCTTATTTACATGCAAGATATCATGTTGTTATTTATAATTTAATATAGAGAGTCGTTATGTTTTATATTTAAATTAGAAAAATTAAAATAGATAAATTTGATATTATTTATATGGATTATTTAAGATTAAATATAAAATAATTATTTAACAAATTCAAGTAATTTAACTATAATTGTAATAAAGTTTTAACATAATTATTTAGATTACGTTTGGACCAAATAATAATAATTGTTGTTTGGTTTATTAATATATTATAAAAAAAACAAAAAAAAAAAGAAGTGGAATAAATGAAATTCGAATTTTACCATCAATTATATATACTATTTTTTTTATGTAATAAAATTAATAAATAGATTATTTGGACCAAAAAACATTTATTAGTACATTATCACATTAAACAAATAAATAAATAATAATCCCTTAAATTCATAATCATGATATTTATTTTTTTTTGTTGAAGCAAGAGATGATTCTTCTATTCCAATAAACCAAAAGTAATGTTACGACATATACAAAAAACTTGACTTCATCATGGACACTGGAAATATCAAGGGCATTCTGCTATATATATGACCCTCCATTCTACAAAAAGTTAAGCTAACCTCTCAAATAGTACCTTCGGTTAACCATTAAGATTTTTTAACCCAAAGTTAAACTCCGCTAACCCTCACGACACTATCTCGAATAGCCTGATAGGACTAGCAACCCCACAAAATAGCACGGCCAAATCTGACCATCGATTCCCTCTTTAAAATTGAACGGCTTGGAGAAAAATCGCATAGCCAAGATGCTCGAGCATTAAAGTGCGATGGAGGGTGGTATTCCTTACCACACCCTTGTTGTTGAGAGCCTAGTGGAATCGCTCTAAAAAATCCAATACCACTTACCATTCAAAAGCCCAGCGATCGCTTGGAAACCGCTTAATGCCTGGTTTTCTATTCCGTCAGAGGATTGCAGGAGAATATCCACCACTGGAAAGATCCAGCCGCTTTTCCCGCTAAAGCTTGCTTCAGAACTTGCATCGAATACAACCGCTGACTATAAATTGAACCCTATCTTTCAATTTGAAGGAAAAAGGAGACTGGTCAACTTACACCAAAGGATTATGTAACCGCTCTGAGTTTTCCCTTCTCAAGGTACAAACCGAAGTACTATGTTTGAACTTACTTAGAAAGCTTCATTCCGTGCCTTTCCCTCTGGCCCAATGTCTAAAAATTTCTCTGTCCTCTACCACTTGTTCATTGCAGAGAGCTTTTAATCTGCTCTGAGGTGTCTCCTGCCACTTCATCTTAATCCTACATTCTGAATTAATTACTCCTTGGTTGGCCAGTATATCTCCTAGCTTATTGGCTTTCCGTCGAACGTGATTGAAGCTAACAGTTTGAAGACTCGGGAGATGTTTTTGAATTCTTTGGTACACCTCTATTAGTCTCCAGTGTTTTGAGACCCTCTCTAGCGTTGTTCCACAACTGATTCTCTTAACCGCATTTATAGAGATCTCTGAGTCTACTTCAATAATGACATTTGAGTTGTGATTTAGTTTTAGAAGCTCTAGATATTGCTCCAATGCCATTAATTCAACCATATTGTTGGTGGCTTTGCCTAAATGGTAGTGGAATGTATAGATTAGTTTCCTTCTTCATCCCTTAACACCCCTCCATAACCTAGTTTTTGAGGGTTTCTTTTTGAAGCACCATCAATATTGCATTTCAGATAACCTTTCGATGGAGGATGCCAGAACTCCTTTTCCATTTCCAAATCTCTTTCCTTTCTGCTTAGTCCATGGTGAATGATCTCTTGCATTCCAAGATGCCTGAGAGTTCTCCCTTCCTTTTTTGTGGGAGGATTCTTGGGATAATTGTGAACAGTGGTGGAAACTATCTCCTTAATCTGTTTCAAGATCAGATCCATCAGGCGAAGAGGAGTAGCTTTTTCTTCCTTGAAAAATCTTTTATTCCTTTCTTTCCAAACATTCCAAATAATGAAGCTTGGCATAAAGTTCCAAGCCAAATTAAGGATCTCATTCTTCGAAAATCTTTTTCTCCACTTGTTTAGGGTATTAATGATATTACCCTTATCTATGTCTGTCTGTTGAAAAATGGTGTCAAAAGAATCCCACAGCCAAGTGGTGTAGGTGTAGCTGTTGAGAATATGCTCCATTGTATCCTCTTGAGCTTCACATAACTGACATCTAGAAGGCCCAATAACACCTATTTCCTAATATTGTCCCAACATAAGATTTTCTTGTGATGAACTAACCACATCGAAAGCTTGATATTCATCCACCCTTGGTGGCTCCAAAGTTGTTCCAGGATTTTTCCAAAACACGGGGATCTAGGTTCAGTATAATTCTTTTTTCTTCCTTAATTTTAAAGGTACCTTCTTTATTGAGGCCCGATATTAACTGATCCTGCCCATCTGTTACCAAGATCTTCCTTTGTTTTAACATGCTCATGAGTTACTATACTCTTATTTTTATAGCGTTGTCCTCTCTACAGTCTATGATTCTCCAGTTTCTCCACTTTCTGGAGTTAAGAGGAAGATTCTGGAAATCCTTAACTTTAATTAATCCTTGGGAATCTGTTTCTAGCTTGAGGCTCATAAAGTCCTCTCTTATCAGCATAGGTTCTTGTTGCCATTTGTCTTCCCAAAAGAGAGCTAGATCTCCTGCTCTGATTTCCCAGAAACTGTTGTTTTGTACTAGGCTTCTATTTTTCTAGGCTTTATTCCAGATGTAAGAGCCTTTTATGTTTCCAAACATTCTTATAAGATCACTTTTTTTCCAGGAGCTTGCATATTTTTCTTTCCAGGTTTTATCCCATTAGGCCTTTGGTTGTTTAACCCATCTCCACTAGAGCTTGGCTCCTAAAACATTACTCAGAATGTCATGATCATCTAAGCCTAGACCTCCGTGAATTGTGGGTTTATAGATTTTATCCCAAGAAACAAGGGCCCATTTCTTCCTTGTTTCCTCCTTGCCCCAAAGGAAGTCTCTCTGGATATTCCTAAATTGCTGTAAGACCCCCTTCAGAGCTAGGAGGGTTGATAAAAAGAAAACAGGGATAGATTGCAGAACGACCTTTGTCAGAATAGACCTACCAGTTAGGTTCAACGACCTGAAAGTCCATTTTTTGACTTTGTCTTGCATCTTGTTGAGCATAGGTTCCCAAACACTTGTGTGCAATGGTCTGGATGTTAGGGGAATTCCCAAATACTTTGAGGGGAGGGAATCCCTTTGAAAGCCCAGAATTCTGGAGATATTCCTCTAAATTGCAATGTTAGTATTTAAGAAAAAAATAATTGATTTGGAGAGATTAACTTCCATACTTGTAGCCAAGGAAAAGTCATTTAGGATTTGTTTGCACACTGAAGCTTCTTTAACTGTGGGAATACCTTGCAGAATGATGTCATCCACAAATTGTTTTCGACTCATTTCCTGACCATTCTCCGTTAATTAGAGGCCCTTAACCTTTCTCAAGGCTTTGGCTTGTTTAATGGATCTTCCTAGTCCTTCCATCATGAGGATAAAGAGAAAGGGAGGGAGTGGGTCTCCTTGTTTGAGGCCTCTGGAAGGAGTGAAGATCTCTGAGGGCGAGCGACTCACCAAAATTAAAAAGCTAGAAGAAGTTACCAGAGCCATAGCCCATCTGAACTAGTTGTGATCGAACCCAAAAGCAGTAAGGACCTTCTTGATGTAGATCCAGTTCACCTTGTCATACACTTTGGCAATATCTAATTGCATGATCATACCAGCCTGTCTTTTGTTGGTTAGCGTGTGAACTACCTCGTGGGATTGAATAATGTTATTCAGGATTTTTCTTCCTTCCACATAACTAGATTGTTCCCCTAAAATTAAAGAAGGAAGAAGAGGTTTGAGTCTGCTAGCCAAAATCTTGGATATGATTTTGTATACCACATTGCATAAAGAAATGGGTCTGTACTTATCAGGAGTTAGGGTTGAATCTTGTTTGGGGATCAGGGAGATGAAGGAGGTGTTGAGGGCTTTCGAAATAGTCCTGTTTCTTCTGGAATTCTCTACAACATTCATAATATCATGTTTGACAACATTCCAGTAGGCCTTTAAAAAGTCTTCATTGAAACCATCTAGTCCTGGAGCTTTTCCATTTTGCATATCTTTGATAACCTCATTGTCTTCCGCTTTGGTTACTAGCTTATTCAGGTTAAAATTGTCCTCTCTAGACACCATTTTAGGGATATTTTTTGTAATTTCCTTAATGCATTGCTCTCTGTCTCGATTATTTTCCTTAGTGATGCCTCTAAAATGCTGAACCAACACAACTTTGATATTGTTATGAGAGGTGTGAAGCTCCCCATTTTCATTCAATATCGAAGAGATTCTATTGTGCGCTCTATTGGCCATGGTGGATCTATGTAAAAATTTGGTATTTCGTTCACCTTCTTTAAGCCATTAAACTCGAGACTTTTGTCTCCAAAAGATTTCCTCTTGTTTGCCTAAATTATCCCATTCTTGATTGTGTTTATCAGCTTGTTCACTTTTGACTTTATCGAAACCATCTATGATCAATGCTTGATTTATTTCCTGTAGTTTAATTTCCATTGATTTTTTGTCTACAAAAGTATTACCAAAATCCTTCTTGTTCCATTCTTTGAATCTGAATTTCATGTGCTTTAGTCTTTTATGAAGGAGGAACATTTTAGTGCCCTGGATCTGCATATCTTTGGACCACCATTTTCCAATGTTGCTGATGAAATATGGGTGGGAGAGACAGATATTCTCAAATCTGAAGGGTCTATTCCTGGGAGAATCGATCCCCCTGATTTGTAATTGAATTGGCTAGTGATCAAAGCCTCCAAAGGGGAGAACTCTAGCAGTTATTTCTCTATTAGTAAGCATCAGCTCCTCTGAGATAAAAAATCTGTCTAACTTGGAGGCGACCTAGGCCTCACCTCCTCTTTTGTTATTCCAAGTAAAAAGGCCATTGTGCATTTTAAAGTCAACCAGTTTCATATCTTTTGTGAAGGATTGGAATGCTACGGAATCTTTACTTAGCATTCTTGTACCTCCTTTTTTTTCGGAAAGATATTTAATCATGTTAAAATCTCCTCCCATGACCCAAGGTATTTCTTCATGTTTGCTTCTAGGATCTACCAGGGTGTCAAGAAATCTGAGTTTCTCATCTACTCATTAGGGACCATAAACATTAGTAACGAAGAAGGTGTATGAAACCCCCACTGATTGAATGATTATTGATAAATAATTTATTGATGCCTTCCCATCTATTATGCTGACTTTTTGGGGGTTCCGTAGAGTGAGAATGCCCCCAGCTGTGTCCTCTGCTTTAACTTCTAGAAACTCAAATCTATTAAGCCATTTTCTATGGATTTGTTTTAATTTCTGAATGGAGGATTTTGTTTCCTGAATGAAGATTGTGTCCAGCATTGCTAGTTTCATTCTGTTACTTAGCATTCTTTGTTTTCTTCTACTACCTAGACCTCTGATATTCCAGGATATGAAATTCATAATTAAAGATTTGTAAAGGAGTAACTGGTTAGATCTTTCATCTTACTCGAATCTATCATTAACTTTCCACACTCCATCAACATCTCATTTTTCCTTTTCTTGCCCCTCTTCTTTCCTAGATTTCTAGTCACTAATCCTGGAGTTGATTTCATTGTTTTCACTCCTATATGCTCCTGTTTGCAAATGTTCTTACCTCTATCCAGCCCTCTTTCCTGAGTTTTCCATAAAAGAAACTATTGTATTCTATTGCATTCTTCTTGAGGCAGTGAATCTATTCCTCCTTTGGTTCCCTGCATCAAGAATCCTTCCAAATCCAGGTTTTCCTTATTGAGAACTTCTTGTAGTTCATGATCTTCAAGATCTATTTCACTTTGGGTCATTTCCTGGTCCATCTCCATTTCTGTTTCACTTATCATCGCATCTTTTTGAGAACCAATCTCTTGAGATTGTTTGTTGTCCTCTTCTTTCTCTTTTTCATTAGAACCTTCCTTCTAATATTGGTTTTGTCTTGTGATTTCTTCATTCTCTTCCAGCACTTGAAACTTGTTCTCACTGACCTTCAGCCACTCATTAAGTTGTTGCTTTAGCCCCTTTTTTCCTCCTTTTCCTCTACCTGTCACTTTCTGCAAGCTTTCTGTGTCCTTCATTGTATTAAGTTTACCTTTGTTGTCTGCTTTACTAAGAGGGAAATCTTTGAACATATGTCCATGTTCATGGCATCTATGGTATTTGAATGGGATATGCTTGTAGTCAACTGTCTGCACCCACTCCTCATAAAAAACTTCCAAGATAACTTCATCTGGAAGCACTCCTGATAGATCCATTTCCACACATATCCTTGCAAAGGAGGTATATTTTCCTCTTCTTGTGGCTTCAGAAGCTTTGAAATAACGTCCTAGTTTATTGCCAATGACAACTAGCGATTCAGTTTGCCAATAATCAAGAGGTAGAGAGTAGAGCCTTACCCAAACTGGTACTGAAGAGAAATTCTCCCGCTTTGGGACAAAGTTCATCCTCCATGGCCTCATATAGAGACCGACTGCTGCAAAAAAGTAGGGTCCTCCTTCGAATATTTTGTCTTTATCTTCAATATTTGAGAACACCACTGTGAAGAATCCCTTTGGCCCAAGACGTAGGTCAATGCTTCCTTTGGGTTTCCAGTGATACTTTATCCATGTTTGTAAAGCTTTTTTAGTGGGCCATAGTCCCATGAATTTACACATAATGGCATAGGTCCCCATGTGCTCCCTGTGTGCCTGTAGAGCAGGATCATTTAATATTACTTTAGGAGTGATTTCTGCTTTTGGTTTGCAAGGTCCTTTTGGTTTTTTTTCTCTTGAACCCTGACTTTTGTCTTGTTCATCTTTGTCCCTTATGCTACTATTTTCCTTGGTTTTTCTCCCATTTGTCTCCTTTTCATTATCCCTGTTCCATTCATTCGAAAAACGTTTTCTATTCACCATTACTGTTTTACCTCTGCTGGCAGCAACATCTTTGTAGGAGGGAGCCCAGCTCCCTCCCCTGCTGCCCTCCATTAGAGACAATCCCTGCAATTTTCTATAACCCTAGTCGCTTCGGCTCTCCCACGTTTTTTAACTGTTTAATCTCATAATTGTGACATTTCAAAACATATTACCATTACTATATCTTAAGCATTAGAACAATGACCTAATAATCTAACATGTAACATATCACATTTTGTTTTTACTACTTTTCACTAGTTGTAACCTATATACATTTTATCAATTCAATATAACACTATGTATTATCATTGTTTCCCATGACATATATAAATTTATGACATACCTATAGTTCATAAAATTTGTGGTAGCTATATTAGGGTTCTGTGTAAGCCTAAATAACTTATGTCATTGTGGTCATTCGTATATGGAAATATATGGTTCCTCCACCGATGAAAATATTAGAGTTTAATTTGTCCTTTGTTCAATATGATGTTATATCGACCTCTCCACGTTTCCATTTGGACTTACACATTCCATTCATATTCATCACATCAACACAACAATGTTGACAACACCTCATCTAGAATTTCTAGACTGCCAGCTATTCGGACTATGATATTAGGATTTGATTTTAGTTTGGAATAGTAATATGGAATGATCTGACTACCTAGATCTTTAGGGTTTCAATCTACGGTGTCGATGGGGTTATGTATTTATGGAGTAACTAACTCCCCCTCTCACAATGCCTCTCCTCACTTAGTTGCATCCTCTGCTCACTAGGAACAAGCTTTGCAATGGAACTCTTACATATCACCATGCTTCCCTGGTTTTAGATTGTTTTTCTCACAAATTGTTCAAGATTATATTTCGACGTGATAACAATCTTCAAAATTTTGCAAATATATTTTTTTGTTTGGAGATATGGTTACAATTTTGGTTTCAAGATTTTTCCACTTGTTGTTTGTTTTAGCTTCCTCTGTGAGAGACTAGTTATGTAGTTGTTTTCCTTAAGTATTAACTACAACATGGGTCGTTGAATGCGTTGTTTCTTAAGCGTGATATTTGGAGGAAAATACATTTCTTCAACCTATAGTCTGAAATAGGTATATATATTTGTTTTCAATTTTTATTAATTTATTTTCTAGTTTTCGTGTATATCGGTTTTCAATTAAATTTCATCATTAGGTGTATCATGAAATGGTTGTAAGAGCCCCTAGTTGAAAGTTCATGTAATAAAATTTAATAAAGGAAAAATAAGTCCACTGTTAAGGGACACATATTCCAAGCTAAATGTTGGGAAAATATATCATAGTGGGCATCACTCAATGTGCGTATGGCTAAAGAAAATTGGCAAAGGAATTGGCTAAGGCATTAAAAATGAAAAAGACATTTTTGACACATTTATTTAAGCAAATAATGGAAAATGGGAGAAAACGAAGGTGAAAACTCACATGTTGTATGTGAGAAAGAAATTGAAGGAAAATATGGAAAATGAGGAAAATAGAGGCCTCATTGATAAAAAGGCTTATCAAGATCCATTTCTAACCTTTTGTCAGTTCAGTTTTGGAGCTCTTTCATTATTCTCTCTCTCTCACACTCTTGGACACTTAAGATTTTCTTGGATCATTTTAGCTTCGAAGCAAGGAGGGGAAAATAAACGAAAGGAAGGACAAGGAAAGGAAAGCAACGCAAAGATCAAACAACGAAGAGTAGTATCAAGTAGCTTCAATGTGAATATTTGTAGGTAACATATTGAATGTGTGATTTCCTAACTAGTTTTAACATGCATGGATTTGCATGTTGGTATATGTTCTCTTGCTATTAGTGGCATGGTTTTTATGGGTTATGAAAATGGTTTTTAGACTAGCATTCACTTTTCCTAGATAGCCATGGTATGTTAGATTGTTTTCTTGGTTTTGAGCTTTGGAATTTCCAGTTGGTTTCAGAATCTAGGGCGGAGGTGGCCTCACCAAAATTCTCAAAGGCCTAGCAATCCCTTGAAAGGTTTTATTGGGATACACGGTAAAGCTGAGGGTGGAGTCTTGGTTTAGGGCCTAGTGGTCTGGTGTGGATTGTGGTAAGGGATGAAAGACTGGTGTCTTAGTTTAGGGCCTAGTGATTTAGTGTGGATTGTTGTAAATCCTTAGAGAGAAGGAGACAAAAATTTCCTTGACGATAGTGATGGATTCTAGAGGAATTCCTAGCTTAGTTAAGTTTGTGGATCTTGGTGCTGATTTTGGTGAGATCACAGTTTGGTGTGGGTGGAGGTGGTTTAACCTATGGATTCCCTTGATTGGTTTATCCATGAGATCCCATATTCATGGTTGGAATATTGCATGAGGGTGATTGGCTGAAAGAAATATTTGGTTGAGCCATGTCCTTAGTTGGGTGGTATGTGGAAGTCTCAAACCTAGTCAAATTTTCTTATGTTTAATAAAAGCTAAGTTCTCTTTCCTTTTTATTTATTAATATGTGGCTTTAATGGCTGTTATCTCAATGTTATTTAAATGTTGTAATGGTGGTTATAAGCATGGTTATATGACTAGCTATTGTCATGGTTATTTAATGTATTTACTTGTAAATGAAAGAATAATTGATGCAAGGCCTAATTTATGTCAAAACAGTTAAAGGAAGAGTGCGGTGATCCTTATGGTCAAGTCTCATATGAGTTATCAATAATTTATTCTCTTTCTTGTATCCATTTCTTGTAAATTGCATCGATGCCATGTGTTTGACGGAATATTAATCCTAGTTGGGAATGGTCAGGGCTAGTCCTGGAGTCCATTTTTTATTTTTAAGTATTTTCATCATGTAATTCATGGATTCTAAAATATATAGGGGTTTCTGGGTAGTGACTTGGATTCATGGCTTGAAAAATAGAAAAAATCTTGGAGTCAGTCGCAGGCACAGGTGTTAGCACCTAAATCCGCCTCAGGCTGAAAGAAGGCAACATTCAGGGTAAGCACAAACCACGCTCAGTCTGGTAGCTAGCCCTACCAGAACAGGAGAGGGCTCTCTCCGGGTCACACTCAGTTAATAGATGAATGAGAAGGACTGAGATGACCTACAATGAACTATTTGTCTTAGGCTAGTAATTGGAAATGAAAACAAGGAGTGATTTTTATGAATGACTGTATTTCTGGGATGTTATGGGACCACTGGACCTCAATGAACAGAGAACTTAAAATGAAGGCACAGATTATTTCATGAGGAAAGGTAGGCTGAAAGCATAGAAGTTTAGTTTTAAAATGTGGCGGGATGGAAAGATTGATTAAGAAGTTGAAAAGGGCATGGGTGACATGAATCCTTTTCAAACAGAAGAATGAACATTGTATATGAAATTTTCCCACAGGTAGAGGAATAGAATTGAATTCTACCTGATCTCACTCGAAAAATTTCACCAAAAATGGATACGAAATGAAACTATGGAACATAACAAGTAAATGGAGAGAATGATTAAGAAGTTAAAAAGGGAATGGGTGACATGAATCCTTTTCAAACAGAAGAATGAACACTGTATATGAAATTTTCCCACAGGTAGAGCAATAGAATTGAATTCTACCTGATCTCACTCGAAAAATTTCACCAGAAATGAATGCAAAATGGAATAAAAAACATAACAAGATCCATATGAAACATAAGAGAAACACTTGCTATACTCACAACCATAGGAATCTCATGAAACATAGTCGCTACCTTTCATTAATTCTCTGTAAAAATATACAATGCAGAAACAAAGTTTCTTTCCCACAGTCTCCCGGAAGTTACAAGCCAACCCTTTGCAAATAACTTGCATACAATATATAGAATGTGTGAGGAAAAGATAGAATGCCCATGGGTTGGGAAGTTACTCAAATCATTTGAAAATGGAGATGGAGAGCCAACCATCAGCTACAGGTGTAGCACTGCAAATATGACATTTGGCTTTTGGGTGACCGTTTGAATTGCTTCGCCACTTGGATAGAAGCTAATCTGGAGAAAAAAAAATTTAAATGTCACCTTTGGTGCCAAAAAAAACCGAAGTGTAGATGAGGGGGCCCACTTGGAGAAGTTGCGAACCGAAATTTCACGAAACGGAAGCAAATTGGCAATTTTTCCTCTGTGCACTGTGCGCTTTTCTCTGTGCATCGTGCTACTTTGGGACCTATTTTGGGGCACTTCTAGGTGTCCAAAATGTGCCCAAGTGGGCTTGTTGGAAAGCTTGGCCTGTCTACTTTCTAACCCCACTAGAATTTCTGAATTTGAAGCTCATTTTCCCCTCCAAATCTTCATTTTCCCAAGACTAATTTCTGTGTGTCCAAAAAGTGGTAGAAAGGCCATTTTTGGGCGTTTTTTTGACCTTTAGGTGACCCAAAACTTATCCAAATTTCTAGCCTGGACACCAGTAGATGTAATTTTCGATGCCGAATCCAAAAATGAAAACTTTTTCTCGATTGGAGTGCTAAAATTTTAGCGCAGAAAATCCCTGTTTTTCGCCCAAAAAATGTCCATGTGACCAGAATTTGCCCAAATTTTTTGAGATTTGGGCTGGAAGTTCTCTATGGGGTGCTTTGCTGAGTCAAGGAGGCCTCAGCCAAGATCCTGAGCCTATCTTGCTCTATTTCCCTTTTTCCCTTTTTGTGGCTTTCCTCAGTTTTTCTTTCAAACTCCTTATTTGGGCTCTCAAACTCAAGTTTCGTGCCCTATAATGATGAGCCATGTGTCTCAGCAGTGTGTTGTCTTTGTCGGCCTTGTTCAACATTTGTTCCAGGTGCATGTTGACTCTCTCAAGAACAGACTCACGATCATCCATAACCTGTTGCTCTAATGAAGTGAATTCAATCCTCCTCTGCTGGGTAGTTAGGTGATCCTCACGGATGTTTTGCAGCTCCATGATCACATGCTGGTCTTCTAGTTGTTTGTTCCTCTTCTCCAGATAGTTGATGACCCATCTAGCCCTCTCAAAATTTAGCATCAAGTCTTTGATCTCCATGTCCTGCTCTTGAATGGTCATCCTAAGTTTGGCATTTTCTGCCTCTGTCTCTTCATCCGGAATGAGGATCACACCGGTCTCCTGTGCACCTGATGGCCCCTCATCATGCACGGGCTCCTTGTCCTTATCCAATACCTGTGTAGTCGATGCCGGAAATGAGGCCCCTTCCACCGTTGTGGAGATAACACTCGCTTTGCTGCTACAAACAAAGGCCTGGTGCTTTTCGGATAACGTCTCTGATATGTGATGGAAAATGGCACCACAGTGGTCTCATGGCGCTCATGCTGATGAGAAGGACCACCTATCTCATATTTTTCCTTTGATACTACCTGTGGAGTGCTGAAGAAGTCACGGGAGATGAAGTCCTCCCAAGTAATGCCCTGCAATCTCAACTGATGATCCACCAAAATCTGGATGAGAGCAAGGTGATGTACATTGTTGAGCTGCTGCCGAGGGGTCTTGTGTTGCATGAACTTTCTCATCTTCTCTATGTTTCCGCAAATGAAAAATGGGAGGTTCATCATACGCACCCTGGTGAAGTGCATGACTAACCTGATGTGATAGGAATAAATGCAAGAAAACCACCCCTCACAACTGAAGTATTTCATGATCAATCTCATGAGCGAAACATAATCATCTGTCAGAAATCTGAATGGGAAAACTCTCGTGAGATGACTCAAACAACTGGCCTTTATGTAAGGCTCATAAAGTTCCCTCTCCACCTTCATCTTCTTGTGCCACTGCTCTCCAACACTCGGTATGCCTGTTGCCACTGATATGGTTTCGGGTGTCAATGTGAAAGTGACCCCTGCCAACATAGACTATCCTCCATGTAGGTGAAGTGCAAAGAGGTGGGCCAACTCATGATGAATTCTAACATTTGCCACCGTCTGACAAAATTCGAAACATGCCAAGTGTTGGAAACAAGACATAGCAAGAGAACATACCTACAACTCAGTGAGGGTGTTTGGTTCATCCCTGACATGTCTGCCACTCCTAGGTCTCCGGGGAGCCTGTTCCCCTGAAGCTGTATCACTTTGGGTTTCCCCTTCATAATCTGCTGAAGTTTCTGATGCCATTGCTACTGTTTGTACCCTGAATTTCTTTGCTTCCCTCTGAAACCACTGAACTGATAGATGCTCTACAAATCTGTCACCAAGGGGACAATAAAACAAAGGCGTTTAGGAGGGGAATGATGAAAAGAGGAATAGGGGTTTAAACGGAGAAATTTATCAGGAATTTGGGAGTGTTTGAGTATGGTTTGGATGTTTTGAGCCATAGGAATAGAGGGGACATATGGATATGATTACAGTGGAGCTAGGGTGATTATTAGGGGAAACTGCTACAGGGGGATTAGCTGATAGAGGTAGGGTAGGAGCATGCTTTAGAAATAAAGTCACTGTAGCAAAACCCTAGATTTCTTGACCTTCTTTATATCATCTTTGTTTTACTTTTAACACTTTTGCATTTGATTTCATGGTCGTCATAATAACATTCCCCTTCAAGTTTAAACACCAATGATGAAGGTAGTTCGACTACCTCTCCAACCTTGAGGGTCATTCACAAATTTTTTTTGGGCAATTTGGTGCATTTTGGGCTTATAAGTCAGTGCGCTGTGCGCCGGGTATGCGTCGCGCCAGTGGCAATTTTGCACTGTGGCCGGGCTCCCAGTGCGCCACGCATCCTGAGTGCGCCGCGCCACCTTGTGTGTGCGCCGCGCACTGTAAAAGTCGCCTAGCTTGCTTTGGAAAACAAGGGAGGGGGTTTTAGTGGTGAATTTAGGGTGATTTTCTTAGGAAACATGATGGAGGGGAGGTGAGAATGAAGAGGGGTGAGGGGACAAGGGGAGGGGAGCAAAACCTTGGTGGCATCATCACAATTTTGCAACCCATTTATCATTTTTCTTGGTGATCTTTTCCATGGATGGCCTTGTGCTTTTGGGTACCATTTAAACATCTTATAAACACCATATCATTGAAAAAATTGATGTATAAGAGGTGTCATAAAGCCTACCTCTTCATTTGATGGGCTTCACAAACATTTGAAATGGATCAGCTTTGTTTTTGAGCTGCTGGACTGTGTGTGCCGCGCGCTCTTCCCAGTGCGCCGCGCACCTTATATGTGTCGTGCCTGTGTATTCATTCAACGACGGGCTGGCTATGTATGCGTCGCGCGTGGTGAGTGCGCCATGCTCCTGCCTGTGTGTGACGCGCTTCCCAAGTCACCTCCCAACTCACTCAAACTCTCACCAGTCTCACTCTCCCACCTTCTGCAATGTCTTTCCAAGTCTCCAATGGCACAATGGCTTTGATTTGGGCCACAATATGTTTTTATAGGCTTGAGAGAAATTGGTTTGATTTTTTCCTCTTTAAAAACCCCTTTTCTAATGTTTGTGTTCTACACTTTTTCATTGACCTTTAAACACACTGATTTTCGCTTTTTCCTTGAAATTTTGGCTCAAATGATGAAATCTTTGGCACATCTTTGCAGGGACGGTGTGACGAGGCATATGGATTTTAAATCCTTGACTGCATCTGAAAATGTCAACTGTCGATTTTTTGGAAAATTTTGTCATGGTTGACCTTGTTTGACTTTTCTTCAAAACAGAGTTTTGAAGAAGAGTCGATGTCTCTTGCGGTGATGATGAAGCTTTCTGCACTGTAGGTGTATAAGATCTCCCTCTGGCCTGCATGGCTGGTTTCTGGTCATGTTTTTTCAAAGACCAAACTGATGAATTTCTAGACTCAAACCAAAAATGACTGTCCTGAAATAGGACCAGACCTTGACTATCATGAATTTCATTGATTTTGGACCGAGACCTGAGCCAGCAATGGGCTAGACATGAGGGAAACTGACTAGCATGACTTTCTCTGTCAGGTAATGGCATGCCCCTAGCAAAATGTAACTGAAAGTGAGGAGCGGGACACCTAATCATGATATGCATAAAGAGTTTTGATCCCTGACGAAGGACTTGACCAAGCCGACTCTAACAATAAGTTTGAGGAGAAATGCTCCTAGACGCATGCATACCTATGTTGTTCATGTGTCTAGATGTTTCTAGATGAATGCTTGTCCATATCAAGTGGGAGTCTGGGGGTTTAGTGGTCTAAAAGATCAGTGAGACCCATGGGTTGGTCAGGGGAATGATTGGGATACATTCTAGGAGTTTCGTAGTAGGTATAGAAGCTCTGGTATTGCGTGTTTCTGTCTTTTCCACTTCCTTAAGTTCAATTAGGAGGTTGAATCATATCATAGTAACATCTCTTCACATGTTTACCCCAATTGGTCAGTTACTTGGGTAGATGTGGGAGGAGGGTCATTACATAGTGGTATCAGAGTATGATTCACTCCTCAAACTAGATGGGCGGTGTGTTGGTCATGCATGCATGTCAGCTTCATAGGTGTTCCTTATTCTAGTAGGCCATGTGCTTGTTGCATTTGTATGGTGTTGATCATGGATGTATTGATGTTTCCATGTGAAAGTTGATGGTTTTCTTTTGGGATGTGTCATCATGAGTGTTTGGCTGTATATGCATTTGTTAAGCATGCCACTATCTATATATTGTTATGCATGCATTGTGAGGTCATTGTATGTATTTTATTTCATCATGATGTTATTGTTACATTATGATACTGATATGTTAGTTATAAAATAGCATGAGATGCATACCGTCAAAGTGAATTTGCAGCATTGGAACTTAAGGCAAGAGCATGTCATCATACAAGTTTGTATTTTGAGCATGCATGTATGTAGGTTAAGGATTATTATATGAATTATCTTTATTTGTATGCCTTTCATTCTATTGATTGTATGGTTACATGATTTATCCAGGTTCGGGCGTGACGAAGCACCCTTCCAAGACCTTTTACTTTCGTGATGTGTTAAATTGCATTTGAAAAGAACATTAATGAATACATGTGCATGTTGTAAAGAAGAGGAACATAACAATCATCAGCACATGAAATAACAAGACGTTGATAATGGAGTTCGTCCAGGAGGGACTACCTCTCTGAGCCCTGGTTTCAAGATGATGTAGGCTGCTACATTAAGTGTTGTAAATAATGATTATGTACACAATCGATGATGTCGCAATCATACAAGGAAAATGCCCTCATGCAAGAGTAACTCTAACAGATGTTCCACTATAGGAACTCTCAATCAAAAGAATCCTATTAGTATGACACAAAACTCATGCATGATGAGCATCTCGCCAACATGGCATAAAGGGATCTCAAAAACATGCATGATGACAACAAGAGTATCCCATCAAAATGAATCAAGGGATCTCAATGCATAACATGATGAATGATGACAGTAAGTACATCACATAGAAGATTTCACATCAAATCAAGCAAGGAATCATGAAAACATCTAATAAACAAGATCCTGTATCAACATCAATCAAAGATCTATGCAACATAAAAAAGGAAGTACATGAACACATCATATACCTCACAACCAAGGGCCATCTGAAGAAATTGATGTCACATTTTTGAAGTTATTTGAACCATCGATCTCAAGGCATCGATCGCATGAAAATCACTGCTCGCACATGAATATGGACACCAACAATGGTACTTAGAAAAGTGGTTGAAGAATAGAAAGAGAGAATGAGAAATCTGAATACACCATCAGATTTGTGGCATCGAGTAGTGCAAAATCGACTGTCCAAAATCCAAATTCTAAGAAGTTGAGAATATGGGGCTTAAGGAATCTTTTAGATTCCCTTAGGATTCCTCAAAGATTCTACTCCATGGGTGGACTGGAAATCTACAACTCATATGGCGAATCTGATCTCGCCATTGTGATCCTTGTGGAAAACCATGAAAAATAAGTATAGACTTGACTATATTCCAATATGGAAAAATTTTACCTCATTGGGAAAATTTCAAGGCTCATGGTTCCGCTCCCTGTTTTTGCTGAAATCATGGTTCCACATGCATTCTGAAAATGGCCAAAAAATGTAGAACTTTGATGAAGAAACAGATAGTGCCATTGCATTCGCGGTGACGAGAGGTGTAGAATCCATATAAAATTTGTCAAATTCTGACAAAGTGAAAATTTTGCCCTCCTGCAAAATTCATGGTTCCTGCATAAAAAAAAATAATTAATTCGTCTCGAAATCAGTGCCTTCCTTTTGCCTCAAACTCCATACCCTGCAGTCTCTCTCTCCTTAAACTGTGTCCGATAGTCAAATGTTGGGTCTATATAAAATTTTCACCAATGGATTTACCAAGAAAATCGTTATGGCGTATTGGTTAAAATCTCGTTTATTATGGGGGACGTTGTTTGTTTAATAATAAACGATGTTCTAACGAAAGGACCAACAGACATGATTAATCTGATTGTCCGACCTTTCTCTGCACCAAACCCTCAAAATAACCCTTTTTTGTTTAAACCCAATAATACATGGAAACACAAGAAAAACCGAAAACTCGTACTTCAAATTTTATCAAATCAGGTTTGGCCCATTATCACATGTCTCTATTGCAACGACCTTGGGAGTCTTCCCTTTAGTTATGTCGACTACTGATACACCAATCTGCCAATCACCGATCGCTAATATGTCAATCCGCCGATCATCGATATGCTAATACGCCAATCGCCGATCGACGATATGCCAATACGTCGATCGCCGATACGTTGATCTGTCAATTGCTGATATCACACCTCATGTATCGCATCAGTGGAATCTATGCCTTTTTCTCCTCTGATCGTTGATGCTGATATCACATGTAAGCTACCCCTGATTGTGATTAATCGGAGATTGTTGATCGGAGGTACCTTCCGCCTGGCCTTAAGTCCGCCCTTGGAGTCCTCTGATTGTGATTTCGCTTCATAAGGTTTTAAACCCATTTTTAGAAGAAACCTATCGTTTTTGAAAGGAACAATGGAAAACTCTTTTCATGATAACTTCGTTATCTAAAGTCCATTTTATCCCATTCAAGGTGTAGTAAATTCAGAATGAAAATATTTACAGAATGAGACTATTTTTTAGGAGCATCCTTGGACATTGATTTTCCCCTGATTCCTGCAAGTTAACGTAGAACTTTGACTACTTCTATCTCCTTCATTCAGACTTGGTTTGAAAAACCATTCACACCTCCATAATTAGGATGACGAGATCTATGCCCTCATCTTAGGTCAAAGTCATTATGAGCACTTTGAGTTTCGAGTGTTCATAAGCCCTCTTTGTCCTGTGTGTCTCTCTGGAGCCACTTGGATCAATCCTCCCCACTGAGGAGCTTTTGGCCCTCCAAAAGCATGAAAAATAATCTGCAACTCTCTCTGTACCCGGCCTACATCAGACGGGTCTTGAAAAAGTCTCGCTTCCATCTCCTTCACCTTTGTTCATCAGATCCTTAAGAGATGAGTTGGCACCTGCTACCTCTGCAACCTGTAGTACATTGTTTGCAAATTACATGCTTGAATTACAGGACCAACTAATGACCTAAACGTCCCACACTTGCCATGAGTTTATAACACATACTTGGTGGTCATGATTACATTAAGATAGACGTAATACCCTAGCTATGACAACAAGGCCAACCTATCATGGTTGCTTCAATAAATGATGGAAAACACATCATCACTACAACACATTATTTACACACATAAGACCAAACACTATTGTTTTGACAAGTGATGGAAACATGGCATCACTTTTAGAGTACAAAATGCGACTCAAAACATGGCCAGGCATAATTATTGTTGAACAAGTGATGGAAAACACATCATCACTTTTACATTTTAAAATGAAACAAATGATTTACAAAATAAAAACCATGAAATGACAACATGTCTCGAAACCATTTTTCACTTATCAATGTGAATGGGTCACCTCCTTTTGGTAGTTTTCCTTGTCGAAGAACTACTTCACCTCGTTTACACACTGATACTTTGTCTTCAAGGCACTGCTCTAAATGGAGCCTCCAACAAGTGGCTCTTTGATGACCATTTCTGTCGCAATAATTGCAGTAGGTTTTCTTCCTCCATATCTCCTTAACTTATTCCTTTTCATGCTATTTAGATGGTCCTTCACATCTCATCCTTTTGAGTGCTACCATTCTTTTCCAACACTTAGAAAATGTATGGTTATGAAATTCACAAAACATGCATGTGTTTCGGTGCCATGTTCTACATTGATCATTCTCAACATGATCATAATCGGAATCAATATTCGAAGGTTGAAAGTTCTTATACCTTCCCTTGATGTCTCTGATGTCAGTATGGCGATGAGAGCTTGCCTCAGGTCTCTACGTGTGATGAGCCTCATAAATGGTTAATTATATGGGGCTCATTTTACCTCCTAACCTAGTCAAATAAACTATTCTCTTAGCTTATTGTATGATTTTCTAATTATATTTATGCTTATAGAGTGATTTGAGTTAGTTATGATGCCATGTGGTCTAACATGTGTTTAATGCAGATTATTAATGATTTTTGAGGTCGAAGTCAAGGATCCAGTCGACAAATCACAACAATAACTCGAAGTGGACAAAAGAGAAAACTTATAGGAGTGAATCTCCCTCATTTATTATTTCTCACTTCAAGTTCCCCTTCATTGAGCTCGGAGTACAAGCAACAAAGTCATGCACTAGAAGGTAGCTGAGCAAGTGGAGGATGAATGATGATTATCTTGAGTTTTAGGAGCCAAGCTTCCCTAATTTTAAGGAAGCTATTGGTAGTTTCATTTGTATAAGTAGAGAGGCCTACGACCTCACTAGGGTTGGATTTTTGTTGTAATTCTTCTTATGTAAACTCTGCTCAACTTCAAGCTTATTATTTTGACAGTTCCATGTCATCTTGTTGTTGTTTTGGAAATAAAGATGGAATCAGTTTTGAGTTAGCACTGAGATACCTCGAAGGGTCGAAGATCTTGGGTTAGGGCCAAATCGAAGTAGCCAAACTCCTCTTTAATTGTATTTACATGTTTATTTCACTTTATAGATTAGGTTGTTGTTAGATGAATTTCTTTTATGGTCAAGAATGGGTTTCTTTTGATGATGCAGTAGTTTGCTTCCATTCAATGCGCTTTCTATAGCAGGTTAAACAGTGATAAAGAAAAGATTCAAAAGGTGAACAACAGTGTCTTGGCTTCTCTTCCTCCCTTTGGGACCATGCTTTGAGGCAAAGACCCTCTTGCTGCCCCAAAAACACAAATTTTCCTCATTGATAGGACTTCTAGTGTTTGCAGCTCCTTAGTTGGTTAATAGTCCAGTTTGGTTTGCTTCAGAACTTCTTTGTCATGCTCATTTCTTCGTTTGCAATAGTCTTCCTTCATGCTTTCCTTTCTTGCAACATTTCTTAGCATTTTCTTTCATAGATCATAGTTTCGACTAGTTGGATGCAAAACTCTATTTTTCTAGATGCACGTATTTCATTGCTTGCTTAATCTCATTGGTGGATTGTTAGTTGTTTATGTAGAAGATATCTTCTAGAAGTAGGCCAACCTATCTTCCATCCCATCCTCCTTCTGATCCATGCCCTACAAGTCGCCCAAGTCTCCCCTCAATTCCGCTTTAGTATCTTGCATTCTCCATAGAGTTTCTTCCTCTCTCCTTGATCAAATCCAATCGCATTTCTCTCCCCTAATGATTCTTGGTAGGCCCTATGTGCCCTAACACTTAATTCCAACCCTCATCTACCCTTTCCACCCATTCTCACACCCTCAAAACAGCCAAAAATTCTCTCGGCTTCCTCTCATAGGCCTCCTATTGAACGTTGTTTTTCCTCGTGTAGATTTAATGTGTCCTCTTGTAGATTTTGTTGTAGGCTTTATTTTGAAGGCCGAGTGTGGTAAAAGCCTCCAAAAGGCTATCTGAGTCCTCCTAGGAGCCAACCACACCATCCTACATTCTCTCAAGTCCTAAAACCGTCCTTTAACATCACACATTCGCTGCCACATTCACAAACAAATAAATTACATGTATGAGAAATTCACATAAAAATACCTAAAAATCTAAAAAGATGTTTTTTGCTCCTTTACTTCTAGAAATAGCTTAGTTAGATGTTGTTTACTTATTTGAATATATAATGGCATTCTTTGCATCGTTTTGATAAGATCTTTCGACGAAAGTAGGATTAGTTGGTTAATTAGGATTTACTTGGTTTTCTTTAGATTTCAGTCTTTCTCCTTTTTGCAGTTTGAGTGGTATCTGTAGAGTAGTCTTTCTTTCCTTTCATCACATATAGAGTTTCATCTGGAATCCATAGAAGGTGGCCTAAGCTCCTAGTGATCTTGCACCAGCTGGCCAAGTGAAAACCTGCAGTAAGAACTAGTACTTGTGCATACAACACCGTCGCTTCCAAGTTTGTTATGAACTAATGGGTTGATAAGAGTAAAGTAGGCAGCCCAGGAGTTGCAACATTATTGCTGCAATACTGGTGCTCACCATTCTTTTTGGCACCATTGCTGGGGAAGTGTCATAGTATTCTATGATTACTGCTTTCCTCTATTTTCTATTGCAAACATTTAACTAATAGTTTATTTTAGCAATAGTAGATTAGTCCTTTATTTTCCTTTAGTTTTGCATTTCCTTGCTTTCCTTTTCAATTCTGCAAATTTCATTTAAGTAAGAGTAGACTATTCATATCTTTTCCTTCAAGTTCTACATTTCCTTGCTTTCCTCTTCAATTATGAAAATTTCATTTTAGCAAGCTCATTTCCGTTAGTTGCAATTTGTTATATTCAAACACTTTCAGTTTTGTAGGTATTATCAGTGTGGGGAAAAAGAAACCAAAAACCAACCAAAAAGATTTTTTTCATGCCTCTTAGGAATAGAGATAACTCATGAAATTTTTTTCCTAACCCCCACTGGTTCACACAGCCAACCTTCTCTCTTCTTCGATGGCTGTGATAAAGAATAACCCTTAGATGAACAAATAGACATATTTGAAGAACCTATAAGGGAAGAAGAAGAAGAAAACATTCCTTTGGAGCCAATGGCTGAACACAAAAATGCTAGGGGGAATGGAGAGAGAATAGAGGGTACCTTTCCCATTCAGGAGACTAATGGGGACACCAAAATGAAGAATATAAACCCTTCCACCCTACCTCATTTCCATGGTCTGACCACAGAAGATCCTGACACCTTTTTGTTTATGTTTGCTATTATCTGTCGAACCTATGATTATGCAGAAGATGAGAAGAAGTTGAAACTATTACGTTCTACTCTCAAGGATGCAACATTGCACTGGTTCATGGGATTACCTAGAAATACCATCAAACCTTGGGCTCAGATGCATCAAGCCTTTAACAACAAGTATCAAGACTATTGTAGGTCAAAAGATACTAAAGAATAAATTTTCCGAATGACTATAGGAAGTGATGAGTCCCTGGAAGACTCCGAGGAGAGGTTCTAGCTCAGTTACAAAAGGGCGAGGTGTACACTTGACCCTGAGTCTCTGTAGCTGGTCCTATCAGAGGAATTTGGGAAGATATTTTAGACACCCTCCATCTACCAGCCAAAGGAGACATCTACCAACTATCCTATGAGGACATAAAGACTATTTTTAAAAACCATTCTAGAGCAGGGAGAAAGAAAGGTAGGGGGAGTCAACCCATAGCCAGTACCTCTTCCTCTAACTCATCCATTAAAGGAGAAATTGGAAACATGCAGGATGACTTCAAGAGTTAGATTCTGCAGACTCTTGCCATGCAAATAGATACCTTACATATCAAAAGGAAACAAGAGGAAGCAGAGAGGGCTTTGGCCATTTCTTTCCCTAGATGCGAGGCATCCTAGGAATGAATGCTTGTTGAACTATATAGAAGTTTGTTCAGTCTGTGAAGAAAATAATTCTACAGATAAGTGCCCTTCCTTACCTAGACTTAAAGCTATATATCAAGGGGCTGAGGGAGTCACTGAACAGTTCTATTACATAAAACAAAGGAGGTCGCATGGACCTAGACCATATCAGCAAGGAATGCAAAGGACATCTCAGGCATACTACAACCCCAACCAAGTCACTCCCATACCTTCTTTGGGCCCCCCTGCTCATCCTTCCTCGTCGACACCTCCTCCTTGGTCCTTCACATCTCCATATCATGCCCAACCAACCCCCCATTCATTTCAATCCTATGTTCTATTACAACCTCAGTGGAATGCATCTCATCAGGGGTAGAGGCCCTAATACAACTCCCCTCTCACTCTTTTACCTCCACCACCTGCACAACCACAACCGTTACCTCCTGCTCCACCAGAGCAACCCCAAATGCCTGCTTAGCAAAATCCAAACTTGAACAACAGACCGAATCAGCAAGTGTATAGTGGGGAACCATCATGCACAATTTATGCTATGGAGATTCAGGAAATTAACTTACGATCTAGGAAAGTTATCCTAGATAGCCAACCTCCACTCAGGGAGGTTGAGGAAGATAAAGAGGAAAGAAAACCTAAAGCAAATCCACCCTTTCTTGAGAGACTATCCACACAGTCTAGCCTACCTAAGAAGAAACTAAACTCTTGGGAGAATTGAAACATTTATGTGTGAAGATACCACTTCTCCAAGCCATAAAAGATGTTCCTATCTACAATAGGTTGATCAAAGAGAAGTGCTTTAGGCGTGCAGGAAGGCACAAGAGAGATGCCCCAACCATTAATGTCATAGGGAAACTATCTGACTTAATGTTAGGACAGGTAATCTGTCCAAAATATTTGGACCCTGGAAGCCCAGTAGTTGATGTCCACATCAATGGCACCATGATCCCACACACCTTGATTGATCTGGGAGCTATCATTAATGTGATGACAAAGGACACAATGCTCAAACTCAACCTCCAAGGCTCCTTGAGGAAGACCATGACTGTGCTATAGTTAGCTGACTGCTCCACTGTGATCTATTCAGGGATTGTGGAAGATGCGATGGTCTCCATTGATTCTTGGGAGTACCCTGTTGATTTCTTAGTTCTCCAGCCAAAGGAAAAGCTCACTAGTTATTGTCTCATTCTGGGAAGACCCTGGTTGGCTACCATCGATGCCTACATCAATTGTTGAGCTAGGAACATGACCATAAAGAATGCGCATATGTCCAAGAAGTTAATCCTATATCCTCCTGCCCAACCCTTGCTAGAACATGATATACCTCTTCGGTTGGAGGAGGAAGATGAGGATGAAGTATATTTTGCACTGCCTTGTGCATTATAAATCGCCATGGGGGGAAACAACAAGATGAGGGTGATATGATTGAACATTTGATTCAGAATCCACCTCCCAGTGTATCACCATTGGAGTACATAGTAAGAGAAACCCAAAACAACCCCTCAACTGATCTCTGTGTAGCTGACTCCACTCCTCTTCATGTTAAGAATATAGAGTTCGTCCGAGAAAGAACATTAAAAATAAATCCATCCCTATCCACTTACCAAGAGAAGGAACTGTGTAGCTTGCTCAGAAAACACCTAGTTGCCTTCGCCTCGAGTTATAAGGAGATGAAGGGAGTGCACCCTTCAGTATATAATCATCATATATACATCAAGCAGGATTTCGAGCTAGTCAGGCAGCCTCAAAGGAGGATGAATCCAACACTTAAAGATATTTTTAAGGAAGAACTCGAGAAATTTCTTGATGCAAGATTCATCTATCCCATCTCTAAAAGTGAATGGGTATCTCCTTTGGTGCTAGTGCCAAAAAAAATGGTAAGTGGAGAATCTGTGTCGACTATCGGGAATTGAACAAAGCCACTAAAAAGGACCATTTTCCTTTACCTTTCGTAGATGAAGTGTTAGATGGTCTAGCAGGGAAAAATTTCTTTTTCTTTCCTAGATGGGTTTAATGAGTACAATCAGATTCAAATCAGCCGGGAAGACTAAGATAAGACCACTTTCACTTGTCCTTGTAGTACCTTTGCATACCGGGTCCTCCCTTTTGGTTTTTGTAATGATCCAACCACTCTCAAAAGGGTGATACAAAGTATATTTTATGAATTAGTTCATGATGTAGTAGAGATATACATGGATGACTTTACTCCTTATCGTTCTGACTTTCAGGAAGCTTTATCTATCCTAGGAAAAGTTCTAGACAAGTGTATTGAGATGAACCTGTCCCTCAGTCTAGAAAAATGTGAATTTCTGATGACTGAAGGGACCATGCTAGGTCATGCAATATCTCAATAAGGACTACAGGTGGACCCCAACAAAATTTCCATCATCCAAAGGGTCCCATCTCCTCAAAAAGTGAGAGATGTAAGAAGTTTCCTAGGCTTAGTTGGGTATTACAAGAGATTCATTAAATATTTCAGCGAGCTAGCCTCTCCTTTTTTTGGCCTCTTAGGTAAAAATGTCGAGTTAATATGGTCGGAAAACTGTCAAGAAGCCCTAGATACCTGAAAGAGCAAGCTTGTGACTGCCCCAATTTCGAGAGGCCCAAACTAGGCCCTACCTTTCCACATTCACACAGATGCCTCGAAGAAAGCAATAGGAGCAGCATTGGGACAAGTTGATGGAAAGTTACCATATTCCATATACTTCATAAGAAAAGCCTTGTCAAAGGTAGAGTTAAACTATACAGTGACCAAGAAGGAACTTCCAGTTGTTATGCATTCCTTAAAAAAATTCAGACATTATATCATAGGCTATCAAACCTTTGTGCACATTGATCATGCTGCAATTAGATATTTAATGAACAAACCAGATGTAAATGCTTGCATGATTAGATGGTTTCTTTTACTACAATAGTTTGATTTGACCATTATTGATAAGCCTGGTAAAGAAAATGTTGTTGCTGACTTTTTGTCTAGAGTAAATTTGCCTACAGGTGAAGAAGGAATGGTGGATGACCAAATTCTAGATGAACATCTATTTTCTATCTCAGTACTTTCTCCATGGTTTGCTGATATAGCAAACTACTTGGTTTCAGCATAGTTCCCACCACATCTGTCCTTAAAAGAAAAGAGCAAGATAGTAAGGAAAAGCACCCCTTTCACCTGGACTGGGGGAAATCTCTTAAAACTTAGCCCAGATTAGATCTTGAGAAGATGTGTCAGGGAGGAGGAAGTCTTTGACATCCTCCTGACCTATCATGACGGGCCTTGTGGAGGTCATTTTGTAGCAAAAATATCTGCCTTCAAAATATTGCAAGTAGGATACTACTAGCCCACTCTTCATCAGGATGTTAGGAGGTACACCAACCAGTGTGATCAGTGTCAAAGGATGGGGAAACCTACTCTAAAGGATGAGATTCCCATGCAACCTCAAGAGACTTTTGAGTCATTTGAGAAGTGGGGCATTGACTTTGTGGGTCCTATCAGCCCTCCTTCAAAGTAGAAACAATACATCATTATGTGCATTGATTACCTGACAAAGTGGGTAGAGAGAAAAGAAATCAAAGCAGTGACAGAGCAAAAAGTAGCTAAATTTTTAAGAGAAAATATATTCAATAAGTTTGGGTATCCAAAAGAGTTGGTCACACATCAAGGAAGTTAGTTTACTTCCAATTTGATTGAATACCTGCTCACACATCATAGAATCAAGCATAGGACTTTCACACCTTATCATCCACAAGCCAATGGGCAAGTGGAGGTCACTAATAGAGCATTGGAAGGGATACAGACAAAGGTAGTGAGCAGAAGTAAAAAACACTGGGCAGATAGATTAGTTGAGGCCACTTGGGCCTACAAAACAACATGGAAGACCACTACAGGGTTCACACCCTATGAGCTAGTCTACGGGAAGAAGGCTTTTTTGTCAATAGAATTTGAATTCAATACCCTGAGGATGGAAACTCGGCTAGACCTAGACCTCATCGATGCACGGAAAGAAAGATTACTTCAGCTCAATGGTTTGGAGGAACATAGAATGCAGGCCCTTCTCCATACAGAAGTAGTTCAACTTCAGAGAAAGATATGGCATCACAAAAATATTGAGGAGAAATTCCAAGAGGGATATTTGGCACTACTCTATGGTTCATGGTACAAAGATTTCAAGGGCAAGCTAAGTACAAGATGGATAGGAACCTATGCTGTGGAGAAATGTAATGAAAATGGTTCAATTCTAATTAGAACCATTGATGACGAAGCCATCCCCATGCTTGTCAATGGATACCAGTTGAAAGCATATAAGAAACCCCTTTCCAAGTGAAAGTTCATTAAAGATTTGAATAAGATAGTGATGGTAGTGGAGCATCTCTTAGCCTCCACTTCACCCACTCACTAAAGGAAAAAAGGAAAAAAAAAATTAGGACTCAAGTGAAAAACTCCATGAGGTGCTTGAGTCCCATCATTGGGTTGAAAACCTCTTCTCAGACAGCCCAGTGATGTCAAAAAAAAGAAAAAAAGAGAGAAAATAAGATCCCTAGGTTGAAATCTCCCTTGGAGGCATCGAGGGTAGGAAATTAGGGTGAAAACCTCCCTGAGGCACCCTGGTTGTTTCAAAAAAAAAAGGAGAGAAAAAGAAAAATGAATTTTGATTTGCATTGCAGGTTTACAGGAGGACTACAAGAAGAAGCAGAAGGTGCCAAGGGAGCCCTGAAACTAGAAGCAACACCTATCCTACCTTCCCACACCTTTCTCCATCATTCTTGGTATTTTTTTCACCTCATTGTGCTTCTTTTTCAGAAATTGTGTTTTCTACAGGAGGCTCTGTGTTTTCTACAAGAGGCTCCTGTAGGAATTATAGAGAGCTAGAAATGGATATGAAAGACAGTTTGAGGGACAAGGAAGCTTCATAAAAAATCTATAAATCCTCCTGCAGTCTTCAAACCTCGTTGCCATCATCTCCAAGCCTACATCACATCCTAAGCATCATTATTCTTCTTGTCCAAGAAAAACACAAATTTTTTTTTTTTTTTAGGGAAAAAAAAAGGAAAAAGAGAGGAAACAATACCATCCACCTCACTTGAAGCCTACCTATTACCTCTCCATCTCTATATACATCTTTGGAATCATCCTGATAGCACCAAGCACAAGAATAAGCCGAAGTTTCAAGGGTAGAAGGAGCTACAAGAGCTCCTGTAGGAATTTTTGTAGTAGTTGATCCCATTAAAATCCAACATCAGCAACAAGAGGGTGCAAATATAAAGGCTGAAGAAGACACCTGAAGCTTAGATCTAGCTAGAGAAGAACCTGCACAAGGCATAGCCACACATCAACCAGCAGACAACATGCGGCAATAGAAACAAAGGCATGCAACAGAGAGGAGTGAGCCACAACATCTCATAAGAAAATACATTCGGATCTCATGTAAGTAACTAACTCACTCCTTTGTTTGCATTTGTGTAATTATAAGGAATGAAAAAGTAATGAGATGATTGAGGTTGAACGAGGGAAAGGTGGCCAGTTAACTTGGCCACCTTCATCTAGTTGACTCCACTCATCTGAGGATGTCACCCACACGTGCGCATAGTCAACTCAAGAAACATGTCAAGGATAGGTAGTGGAGGAAGTGTGAACTCCAATGTGATCATGAGGGATGATTATGAAGAAAGGACCATAATGACAAGGCAGGTGGGGACCAATAGCTTGAATATGGCCAATGTACACTTTGCCAGCTCACCCTCCATCACTGGGAATATCCATAAGAAGTAATAAGTATTCCTCCTCCTGCACTCTCACCACCTTTTCCTTCCTCGTCGAGCACTCTCACCACCTTTTCCTTCATTCTCTCCTCGAAACTTTTCTCCTCCAACCTCCTCATGCCCCCACAGCCTTATAACCATCATTCTCCATTAATGTCTCCCATATTCTTGCTCTCGACATTTTCTACAGGAGCACTTATAGGTTCTACAGGAGCACCTACAAGGATTCTACAGGAGGGATAACAATCTTCTACAGGAGGGCTAGTGAGTTGTGTTGAAGGGAGAAAACATGGGTTTTGGCATGATTCTTAGGCCGAGGAGGTAGGTTCCATGCATACCCCCATTGAATATCAAAATATGCAAGTAGTGCTTTAAAATTTGAGGGTGAAATCAAGCCTTTAGGTGGAGGAAATACATAAAAATTCTTCTTATTTCTTAAAAGGAAATCAATCTCTCTGTTTCTCTGCTTTTCTTCAAAAATTGTTGTCTCCATCTCCACATTTGGTTTCCCAAAGAATCATAAACAAAATGATAGGAGGTTTTATGAGGAAGCATCCCACCAACTCCTCCAGACTCCATGCACATCCCCAAGTAGTGGACATATTCACAAGAGCAAATTGGATGAACTTTTTTGAGAAATTCTAAGTGTTTGATGGGGCGATTGCTCAAGAATTTGCCCACTCTTTGGTCCCTCACACCAAAACACATGTCACTATCACCTTTAGAGGTCTTTCCATGGATATAACCCCTGAATTTATCATTAGGGTCACTGCCCTTCCTCTTGGATTGCCTTGGAGTAAGGATGAGAAACCAATTGGGTAGGCTGCTAAAACAAACTTATTCCAAAACAATGAAACCCCTATAGAGGATAAATGGTAGTAGAAGGGCTAGCATACCATATCCTTGGGATGAGATTAGTTACCAAATAATCAAATATATTTCCTGTGAGGGGAGGTACTGTTTAGTCAATTTAGTGTTATCTAAATTGCTAGTATTAATTGTCAACCCGGGGCTCGTAAACTGATGAAGTGAGGGTGTACTATATGTACTTAAGTAACTTTCCTAGAGCTTTTGTTGTTTAGGGGGGTTGTTTATGATTAACTTATCTTCCTAAAATGGAATGATGATTATAGACAAATGAGTGCAAGTGTGTGAAAGGTGATCTCTATATGAGTGAAAGTGTGTGTGATGGTGATTTCTAATTGCTTGCTAAATTTGTAAGAGAAAAGAACTTGAAAAAATGAATAAATCAAAATGACTTGAAAGTAAATGACCACAATCCAATGGCATTAGTCTCTATCCATACTGCTGCAAATAAAAGAAATAAGAAAATCACTTCAAGGATTGTTGTTAGTGATGATCTCCTTCTAACTCCCTGCTTCTACCGCGTATTGCATAAAACACGATTAGAAAGTAGCTGAAGACAAATCCAAGAATTGATAAAAACTCTAATCTACTCTATTTGACAAATTGTAACACTACTAAGCCTTTTCCAACATACTGCTTCCTACATATGTGATTATGTGTAACAAGTGGAAAAAGTGTTAGTATCACAAGCCAAGTCTACTCAAATACAAGCTGCAATTAATCAATGTTCTGTTCTCTTGAAATATAAGCCATTCATGATAAAGAGAGCATAAATTAGTTAGCATCCAACTTGTAAAACTACACTAAAACTAGTCTAGAAAAATAGAGTAAAGAGGGCAGCATTATGAATAAGACAACTGCAACTACCATTAGACATTAAAGCAAATACACACATAAATCCTGGGCTAAAAGAAACCTGCAAAGAAATAACACCGATCAGCTTGAAAGAAAGGAAAACAAATAAAAGAAACTATACATGCTTAAGGAAATGAATAAGCAAAGAAAAAGATACTGCACATAAAATGCTTTACAGCGGCAGAAATGAGCAGGGGCCCTCTGTCCATTCAGCCACAAGAAAACTCAAGGATCTGGAAACTTCAAAACAGTGCTATGTCTATTTCTTCATTGCAGAAAATGTATAAAACAGAGTGCTAGAATAGCACTAAAAACAGAGTTCAGAATGCTTTAAAATGTAACACAGGTTCATCAAATTACAACTGATAAAAATCCTAATGAGCGTACACAGATGCAGCTATTTATAGAAGTTTTTAAGATAGCTTATCCGTGCAACTGATTAACTGAAAAGTAAATAAATTGTTATGCGTATTCATGGTTCCTTGACACTTCATGCGGCTGCGTGGAGGAGTTAGTGGTTCTGTCGTCATGGGTAATGAATCCCATGTTGAATCATGTCCCCTGCCATCTGTAGAATCGTGGACAAATCACCATTTAAGATGACGTGACCAAGCAGCTCACAATCACCGTTAAACTGCCTTGAGTTGACCGGGACTTGCCCAGCTTTGACCGTGGATAAAGATGACGTGGATGGCTGGAAAAATAGGACCGGAACCTCGAGCACATTGACACCTAAGTGCCCATGTGGCTCATCTGGCAAACCGACACGTGGAACATTGCGTTTAACAAAA